>PVIU01019725.1:0-35727 GCA_004026605.1 Ondatra zibethicus
GGGAAGGGAGGGAGGGAGGGAGGGAAGAGAGAGATTCATCACATAGTTACATTAATCAAGACAGTGAGGGGCTAGGAAGATAGCCCAGTTGTTAAGTTCTTGCTGTACAAGCATTAAAACTAGGAAGACTAGAGGTCCAGATCTCCAGAAACCCATGTGAAGTTCAGGTAGGCATGGCAGCCAGCCTGCAATTTCATCAGCCTTGGATGGTGCAGGGAGAGGATCCCCAGAGCAAGCTGGCTAGCAAAACTAGCCATATGTGTGAGCTCTGGGTTTGACTGAGAGATTCTGCCTCGGTGAATAAGGTGAAGAGCATCACGGATAATTCCTGACATCAACCTTGGGCCCTCACACACGCACACATGCAAATCATGCCCCTCCCCCATGCACACAATATACACACACACAATGGAAAAAAGACAGAAAGGTCTTAGCTTAAGAATAGACATAAAGATCAATTGAATAGATTTGAGTACAGAAATAAACCCTGTGGTTTATAGTCAATTGATTTTCAGCAAGAGTGTTGTCTTGTACATTCAGGTTGCTATTGACAAAATATCATACACCAGGCAGCTTATAAACAACAGAAATTTATTCTTCTTGGTTCAAGAGGCTGGGGAACCCACAGTCAAGGTGCTGATAGATTCTCTCTGGCTCATAGCTGGCACCTTGTTATTATGTCCTCACACAGCAGAAGGGGCTCTTTTATAAGGAGGCTAATGTCCCAACAACCCCACTCCCAATAACACGACCTTGTGGTTATAATCTCAACACGTGGATTTTTGGAAAGGGGCCACAGCATCTGTCATGGTAATTCAATGGGGAATTAATCTTTTAAACAAATTATGTTAGGACAAATGGATATCCACATGCAAAAGAATTGCTGGACTCCTACCACATCCCATATACGAAAAGGAGTCTGGAGAGATGTCTCAACAGTTAAGAGTACTTGTTGCTCTTGCAGAAGCCCTGGGTTTGAATCCCAGCACTTACAAAGTGGCTCACAACCATCTGTAACTCCAGATGCATCTATCTGTGGCTATAAAGACAAATGTTTACAGGCTGTTGTGATGTCTATGAACCACGTCATGACAGGCATGGCACAATAACCCTTAGGGGTGCCATCGTGGCGTACATACCTAGGGGGTAAGCAACTGCTCTCTACTTGGACTTTAAACCCATCCAACAAGATGGATACCATTGTGTTACTGGAAGACTAGCTACCTAATCAGTGCTAGTGAGGTAACAGCCACTGGTGAATTTCCAACCACTAATTTCCTAACCCAGCATAATCCCTAGCAACAATCTTCTTTTGCTTTCTCTGGAACTCAGTATGTAGCTGAGGATGACCTTGAACTCTTGATCTTCACGCCTCAAACTCTGGAGTGCTGAGCTTACAATTGTACACTAGTATACCTGGTCTGTGCAGTGCTGGGAAATAAACCCAGGGCTTTGTTCATACCAGACAAGCACGCTACCAACTAACCTGTCTCCCAACCCCCTCTTCTTTTCTGTCAATGAAAGAATTGTTTACTATTCTTAAAACATAGATAGGCTTAAATTCATCAAAATTCCAAAATTTTGTGCTCAAATGGATACCAAACAAGAAACTGAAATATCTTAAAGAACAGGGGACTTTGGGCTGGAGAGATGGCTCAGAGGATAAGAACATTGGCTGCTCTTCCAGAGGTCCTGAGTTCAATTCCCAGCAACCACATGGTGGCTCAATTCACAATCATCTGTAATGAGATCTGGTACCCTCTTCTGGCCCACATGCAGGCAGGTATACATGCAGGCAGAATATTGTACATATAATAAATAAATAAATCTTTAAAAAAATAATGGAGGACTTGTTGCAAACTATATCTGATAACACTTATAATTAAAATATATAAGGAATTACCACAAATCCATAAACCAAATAACTTATTTTAAAAGCAAAAGATGTGAATGGGAATTTCTCCAAAGACAATAGGCTTGTGGCCACTATGAAAAGATGCCAAATATTATTAGCCATCAAGGAAATGCAAATCAAAACCACGGTGAGAGCCAGCAAGATGTTCATCAGTAAAGGCACTTGCCACTAAACCTTGGCTTCAACCAGATCCCTAGGACTCATACAATGGAGGAAGACAACTGACTCCCAAAAGTTGTCCTCTGATTTCTACATGCATGCCACGTGCACACACACACCCACACCCACACACACAAGTGGTACTTTAAAAAACACAATGAAATGTCACTTCACATCTAATTAGATGTTTATAATAAAAAAGACACAATAACAAGTGTTGCCAAGAATTAGGAGACATTGAAATGCTCATGCCCAGTTGGTACTAATGTATAATGGTGTAACCATTTAGGAAAACAGTTTTTCAGTTACTCAAACGTTAAACACTATTCTCAAATGACATAGTTTCTACAGTTAGATATATTTCTATAATGGTTAATCTTCACTGTTAGGTAAATTAGTGGAGCCACTATGGAAAATTCTACCACAAGAAGGAGCTATGGCATGCCTAGGCATATATATTGTGATGGTTAATCTCAATTTTCAACTTAATGAGATCTAGAATAATCTGGGAGATGAGGCTCTGGGAATGCCTCTGAGAGACTGTCTTGATTAGGTTAACTGAACTGGGAAGACATGCCTACTGTGGGTGGCACTATTCTCTGGGCTGGGTCTTGGACTGTATGAAAAGGAGAAAATGAGGTGACCACATGTGTTCATTGCTCTTTTCTTCCTTGCTGTGGATAAAATACAACCAGCTACTTCAACATTCCTGCTGTCCTGACTTCCCTACAATGATGGACTGCACTTTGAGCTGTGAGCGAAAATGAACCATCCCTTTCTTAAGATTTTGTCTTGTGCCAGAGTATTTTAGCACAGCAACAGAAAAATAGCTAAGACATACCACAAAGACTGTAAGCACACTACATAGACAATATACTCACACATTTTATCATAGAACCATTTGCATTAGCCAAGATATGAGATTATTCTATATGTCCATCAACAGAGGACATGAATAAAGAAAATAGGTTATGTGTTATGCACCCAATGTAGTTTTACTGGGACATAAATAATAAAATTGTCATTTTCAGGAAAACGTATGATTATCATGTAAAGTGAAAATAAGTCAGACTACTGGGCGGTGGTGGCGCACACCTTTAATCCCAGCACTAGGGAGGCAGAGGCAGGTGGATCTCTGTGAGTTTGAGGCCAGCCTGGTCTACAGAGCGAGATCCAGGACAGCCAAGGCTACACAGATAAATACTGTCTCAAAAAAATAAGCCAGACTAAGGCTGTTTTTTTATCATATGCAGAATTTACACACACACACACACACACACACACACACACACACACCACATGAACATAGAATGTCTACTTGAGAGGAAGACAGTGACCAGCAGAAAATGTTGGGACTGGAAAGGATAGTGAGGGACTGCATGAGCAAAGTACAAGATATTCATGTAGGAAAGTATAACCCATTAATATGTTCAACAAATATACACTATTCACAATAGCATATTTTCATCCAAAAATTTGTACTTGAATGCTTGTGGCAGCAGCATTGATCATGATAGCCAAGATGAAAATAACACATTCCATCGATGGATGGATGGCTTCAATAAAATGTAGAATGTCCACACATTACAGTATGTTCCGCAATAAACCATGACTGTAGTTCTAATATACACTACAGCTCTGGTGAACCTTGAACACATGCTAAATGAAGAAACTGAAAAAGAAACAAATAGGAACCCACATACCGTATGATTCTAATTTTGTGAAATGCCTAGAATAGAGAATTCTACAGAGATAGACAGTGGATTAGTAACCACTAATTACAAATTAGTAGTACTAATTAGTAATTATAGCCAAGAGCTGGAGGGCAGGAAGGGAATGGGGAGTGACTACTGATGGGTATGGGGTTTCTTTAGGGAGTGATGAAAATGTTCTAAAAGTAGGCAATGTGAAAGCCATACACACCTTGCTAAAAGCCACTGAGTTGTGCATTTTTCCTTTACTTTTATTTTATGTGCATGAGTGTTTTGCTTGTGTGTATGTCTGTACATCATGTATGTGCCTATTGCTCACAGAGGCCAGAATAGGGCTTCAGATCCCCTGGAACCGGAGTTACAGAAGGTTGTGAGTCATCACGTGGGGTGCGGGAAGTTGAACCTGGGTCCACACAAGAGCAGTCCGTCCTCCTATCTGCTGAGTCATTTCTCCAGCCCTGAGCTGTACCTTTGAAAGGAGCTGGTTGTGTGGTATGTGAATTATATCTTAGTCAAGTTGCTATTTTATAAAAGTCCCATGGAGGGCAGACTGGAGGTCCCAGGAGTGGACAGTGCATGGTCTCAGCAGAAGGCAGAATGCCTGGGACAGGGTTCGTTAGCTAGCAAGAGAGAATCAGACTAGAGATAGGTCAAGACTTGCTGGCAATTAATGTTTGGGGTTTTTTGGCAGTGGGGGTTAGGAGGGATTATGGTGAGAGACTGCCTTACTATATTAACCCAGTCTGGTCTTGAACTTATCTCTTCCGTCTTCAACCTCCTAAATACTGGGAATTCAGGCACATGCCACCACAGCCAACTGAAAATTAATTGGGTTTTGTTTTACATTTACTTTTTTTTAAATTTCATCAAGGGTTGGAGAGATGACTCAGTGGTTAAGAGTACTACTTTTCCAGAGGACCCAGGTTTGATGCCCAGTACTTATGTTGGGGGTTCATGACCATTTGTAACTCTGGATCCAGGGAATCCAACACCCTTTTCTGATCTCTGGGGCACTGTACACATGGTGCACAGACTCACAGGCAGGCATATACATAAACTTTTTAAAATTTCAAATAATGGTTTAATTTTCTAACTTTTTATTAAGTTGTATTGGTGATGATGTCTGTATGGGTGGTGCTGGGAACGTGGAGGTCAAGATAACTTCATGGGATCAGTTCCTCCCTCTTCCTTCTACATGGGTTCTGGGGCTCGAACTCAGGGCGCCAGGCTTGCACAGCAAACACATTTACCTACTGAGTCATCTTACTGGTCCCTAATGTATTTTTATTCTTTGAAAAAATGTGTGTGCATGTGTGTATGTGTATGTGTGTGTGTCAATTTCACCCCATCACTTGCTCATGTCCCTCCAACCGAGCTCTTCCTTCTTCCCAGCTCCACCCCATACCTTCATGTCTGTTTGGTTTGTTAACTTTCTGAATTTGGCTTTTTGTCTCTCTATCTGGAAACAGCATCTCACTGTATAACCCTGGCTGTCCTCGAACTCACTCTGTAGCCCAGGCTGGTCTCTAACTCACAGAGATCCAGCTGCCTCTGTTTCACTGCTGCTGAAATTAAAGGTGGGTGCCACCATACCCAGCTCCTCCCTGAGGTTAATTGGGGCTGCTTGCAGGAGCATGGGTAAGGGTTATTTACTGGAGCATGGGTAACCTACCAATGTCTATACCACTGAAGAAAGCCATCTCCCCTTCTCCAGCAACCATTAACCTCCATTAGCTCCTTAGGGAAGGCTTTTTAACACAGCTCCTGCTTCCATTTTATCTGTCCTAATACTGCTAGAATCTGTACCGGTAAATTGGTTTCCATCTGCAAGACTACCATACTGGTTCAAGCCTTATCGCTCAGGCTCACCCCCCCCTCTTGAATACTCCTTCTGCTTCATCTGCTTATGTTCTCTCTCCCCTACCTGCCCTGCACGCTACAGCCATAGTGAGAATTTCATACTACAAGTCTGACCACGATATTACCCCTGATTTTCTTTTACGTTTAGTATAAACACAAAAATTCTTAGCATGGCTGACTAACCCTAAAGTTTAGAAGTCCTGGCCCTGCATATATCTCTGGACTCACCCCCAGCTCACTGTGCTGAGCACACCATGTTCCCTCCTATCTCTGGGCCTTTGCATGTTGCTCACCCATAGAATGTTTCCTAACGTGCTTTACCTGATAATGCCTATTCTGCCTTTACTTACCAACTTAATTACCATTTCCTCAGGGAAGCCTTCCCAGAAAGCCTAAAAGCCTACGTCCCCCTATTTTATGCTCAGAGAGCAGTTAGTGCTTGTCCTTCGTGCCATGTGTGTGCGCGTGCGCGCACGCGTACGCACATTTGTGTGCGTGTGTGTGTGTGTGTGTGTGTATGTTTGGTCTGACCTTTGTTTATGAGATCATTTCATTACTGTCTGTCTCTTTCATTAGATTAAAAACCTGTGTAAGATCAACATCTGTGGCCCTTTGTCTTCCCCAATGTATCAGTGATGCCTAACACAGTGTTTGACACACAACAGGTTCTGAATTCTATTTGTTAAATAAATGAGAAAACCTCAGGAACAATTTTAAATGCTAATTAAAGCAACAATAACCTATCATTGTTCCCACGGATTGGCAAAGACTAAAAAGATGGAAAATATCCACCCTGGGCAAGGACTGCTTCAAATGAGCACTCTCCTCCTCCAGGTGGTGGGGCGCAGATTGGCAGCTCCTGCATGGAGGCCAATCGCACCTTCAAATGCTCACACTGCTTGATCTCACTATTCTGCCCAGGGGAATTTATTCCAAGCGAATGAGCACTTATGTGCACAATGTATACTTGGACGGATGCTGGCTGAGATGCTATTTGCAATAGGAAAACACCAGTAACAATCTTACTGTTCAACAATAAGGCCCTGCTTAAATAAGTCACAGTATATTCACGGAACACAATACTGTGTAGCCATTAAAACTGGTCATGTAGGGCTGTAGAGATGGCTCAGTGAACACATCACTTACCTCGAAAGCATGACTTTGAATCCCCAGAAACCCCAGAAATCCGACCATGGTAGCATGTGTCTGCAATTCCAGTGTTCCTTTGGTGAGATGGTGAGAATTGACATCCAAGGTCTGCTACCCCTAACAATATTTGCTATGTCACACACATGTCTACACTCATACTCACACAAGATTAGTAACAATAAAACAATAACTAGAAATAAATAAATCATTTGGAATCATAGTTATCATAATATATTTAGGAAAAATTATGAGAAGAAATAGCTACCAAAAGATGATGAAAGAACCCTAAGGTGTCTCCATTAATAATTGTGTGTGGAGTTGGGGGTTGTATTTGTCACAGAGACTAGATGGAGGTCAGAAGACAACTTAGGGAAGTTAGCTTAGCTTTCTTCTTCTACCTGGGAGTTCTAAAGATCGAACTCAGGGCATCAGGCTTGTCAGTAAGTGTCTTTACCCACTGAGCCATCTCATCAGGCCTTAATATCCAAATGATGAGAAAAAACACCAAGCATGGCACAGTGACCCATGCCTACAATCGCAGCACCCAGGAGGCTGAGGCAGGAAGATTAGCGTGAGTTTTAGGCCATCCTGGGCTACTAATGACAACCTGAGCTACAGAGCAATACTTTAACTAACAAAAAATAAGTAAATGAGGTTCAATGCCAAAAATAAATGAAAATTAACTCATATAATTTATATAATTAGATAAATTACCTAATAAAACAGAAAAATAAGTACTGAACACAAAAGGCAAATATACCTATGTGTTATGGGGCACAGCCACATGAAGAGGATCTGAACTCACATGAAACTCTTGATAGTAGCTGTTCTGTGTTGAAGGATTATTTGCATGTCTGTTTCCTCTATAACCAGCATATATTAATGTTGTAATAAGAGGATGATCAAATATATTTCACTGTGAGGAAAACATGTTGAGAAATAAAGGTCAAGAGAGAAGAAGAACTCAGCCTATTATTTCTGAGAGGGAGATCCATGCGGGGACCACAGTTAATCAGGAGGTTGCTTAGTGACCACAGAACCAGAGCAGAGAGCTTAGCTGGATGGCTCCAGAGACTGAAGACTTGGAAAGAGAAACTGATATATCATCCCTACTGGACCGACAAGCTACCTGCCTTGAATAATTCAGCCTTTCTTTTATTTCCTTCATTACCGTCACTCTTGTTATTACTGTGGTGCTGTTTGTGCAACCGGGGGTTTCAAGCATGTGATGCAAGTGCTCAACCACTAAGCTACACCACCAGCTCAACCATAGCATTTAAGACAACTCAACATCTATTGCCCCAGGAAGCCACCCCAGTTTGATGCATTGCTCTGGACTCTCCTTGCTTGAATGCAATTTGACTTCACTCAGCCATCATCATCTCTAGCTAACTAACTACAAACCTTTGGCTCCACAGTGAAGCTATGCAGCCATTTTTGGTCTGGTTTCTGAACCTCTTTTCCAGCATCTGCCCTTGATGTCCCCAAGACTTAATTTGCAGGCTCTCGCTGATCACTTGACTCATCTTACCAATTTTCTGTAGCTGTAAAACCTGAGTCCCTACTCTCCTGACTCTCCATGTCCAATTCCCATGGTAGAGACAAGGCATGGGGATCGCAACACACTCCTAATGAGAATAATTCCAACATTCGGATAAACTAGGTTGAACCCGGGACTCAGCTACACTGGGTAGACCCTCCTAACTCTTTTTCTTTACATTTCCCACTTCTCTGAATGTCATACGGCTGCACCTTCGGATGCCTTCTTTCCAGAACTTAGGACTTTTGTTTATTTTGTATGTGGCACGTGGGATTGTCATGCACCCTACCTACCATTGTGCTCTATCCCCAGCCCCCCCCTTTTTTTTAACCTTTTGAGACAGTGTTTTGCTAAGTTGTCCAGACTGGCTTTGAACTCACTCTGGTACCACCAACTAATCTACAGTTGATTTCATATTTCTGCTTTAGGCCTGGAATCTACAGTTGATTTTTTATTTCTGCTTTAGGTCTGGAAAATATTTTGCTCCTGAAGCATTTATTTGAATGTCAGATTGTATCCATCATGTGCTAAGTTTGTTACTTTGAGGGAAAGGTGCCCTGTAATTCTCCTACACAGATATAAACTGGTAATCAACTGAAATCAAACCATATTTTTGTGAAACAGAGTTTCACCCTGATTCTCCTGCCTCAGCCTCTCAAGTGTTGAGATTATAGGAGGGGGCCATGAAGACCCATAAAAGCAAACCATATTTGAATTCTTCATATACCCACTGTATCTAACACAAGGCCATGCATGTAGTCAATGTGCAATAATAAATAACCTGGAGATACGGCTCAGCAGTTAAGAGCACTGGCTGCTCTGGCAGAGGACCCAGGTTCAATTCCCAGCACCCACATAGCAGCTGACAACCCTCTATAACTCCATTTCCAATGTATCTTTTGGCCTCTGTAAACACCAGACACTCATGTGGTACACATATGTACATGTAAGCAAAACACTCATACACATAAAAATAATAATGTACAACAACAAGAATTGAATGCATGTGAGAAGTGTACGCAGCCAATGGAGACCTCAAATAACTTCTACTGATGTTCAAATTTTTCTGGGCATGATGGTACATGCCTGAAATCTCAAACACTCAGGAGATGAGACATAAAGACCACCTACGAGTTCTAGATCAGCCTGGTCTTTGGTGTTCAGTTCTTTGGAAACAAAACAAAGCATAAATAAAAACAAAACAAAAACAAACAAAAACCCCAAACTATATGTGACTCCAGTTCCTGGGGGACCCAATGCCCTCTTCTGGCCTCTGTGGGCACCAGGCATGCATGACGTATAGACGCATGCAGATAAAACACCTATTCATATAAAATAAACATATCAAAAACAGGCGTGGCCTTGGAAACCACTTGGTTAAAGGACAGAAGCAAGTCCTGTAAATTGTCCTCTGACCTTCACATACATGCTGTGGTGTGTATTAGCATATGAGCTTATGTATGCACAACAAGTAAATAAATAAATAGCCAGCTTGAGCTACCTAGCAAGCCCAAGGTCAGTTGTCCTATATAATGAAACCCTGCCTCAGGAAAGAAAAAGGAAGAAAAGAGAAAAAAAAACAGATTTTCTTGGATGTTTGTGTGTGCTTAGTGTAAGTCTTGAGTATATTCACATGTTCTTTCACATGTACATGCAAGTATGTGCAGGTGTGTATGGAAGCCAGATGCTGATGTTGAATGGTTTCTTCTTTTGTTCTCTGCATTATTTTTGTAGGAGATGCTCCTTCACGGAAGCAGGAGTTGATGCTAGACTGGCTGCCTAGTGAGCTCTAGGGCTCCACTGTCGCTGCTTCCTGCCCTGGGGTTCCAGGTACCCGATATCCTAGCTTCCCTTTTGCATGGGTCCTGGGGATCTGAACTCAGGTCCTCACACTTACCCAGCAGCTGCTTTCCCAGCTGAGCTATCTCCCTGGTCCACGACACTGAGTTTTGTATGATTCAATGACAGCTTTAATGACAACTACTTGTTTCTGCTCTTCAAAATAGTGTCCCTCCAAAGCCAGGTTTTCATTTCTCTTAACATAATGTCTTTTTTTTTTTTTTGAGACAGTGTTTCTCTGTGTAGCTCTGGCCGTCCCAGATCTCACTCTGTAGACCAGGCTGGCCTCCCCAGCGCCGGGATTAAAGGTGTGCACCACCACCACCCAGCTCTGCCTTAATTTAAATGGGGTTTCACACTGAACATGGAACTCTTTTCTTTGTTTTTGATTTTCTTTTGGTTTTTGTTTGTTTGTTTGTTTTTGGCCAGACTGGCTGGCTAACAACTTGTCTGTTCCCCTGACCCGTGCCCTGTTGCAGACAACCACCACCAATGCCTAACTTTTCTCCATGCTGGGATCCAAACTCAGGCCCTCTTGCTTCTGAGGCAGCACTTTACCCACTGAGCCACCTCCCCAGCCCCCTAACATAGTATATGTATGAAATAAACAGACAATAAATCATTGTTGACAATTATTTAATAAGTATACACTTGGGAACTGGAGATAGAGAGACAAGGTTTCACTATGCAGCTCTGCCTGCCATGGAACTCACTATCTAGACCAAGCTGGCCTTGAACTCACAGAGATCCTTTTGTATCTGCCTCCTGAGTTCTGGGATTAAAGGTTTCTTTTGGCCTATTATTACTCTGTGTGTGCATGCATTTAATGATCTGTGCTAGTAGGGACACACATGCCACAGTGTGAGTGTTGGGGCAAAGGATGACTCTCGGGCATCGCTTCTCTCCTGCTGTGGGTTCTGGGGAGTGAGCTAAGGCCATTAGGGCTTTACACAGCAAGTGCTTTCAGCTGCTGAGACACCGCCCTGGTCCCCACACTCCCTTGTCTTAAACTCCCCAGCCTAGTGCAGAATCAAGGAGCTGGAGGTACTAAATAAACACTTGGCAGGAGATTTCAAGTGGCTGTGGCATTCTAGAAACAGCCTTCTTCTATCAAGTCCCCTTGAGGGCCACTTGCAGAGGATACTGTGTCACTAAGCATTATGGGTTCATTCCGAAAGGAGAGTGACTGACAGCGAAGGGGCTTGCCGAGCACAATGGTCCCTGTTTTGGGGCATCTGCCTCTTCTGGAGTCATCCTTTCCAATTCCCTGGGAAGCAGTCCCTGCCTCCATTTGCTAGGGCTGCGGTAGCAGTAATAATACAGACCCATTGAAATAACGGAACTGAAAATAACAGGAGTTTATTGTCTTACAGTTCTGGAAGCTAAAAGTCCAAAAGAAAGGCTATGGCATGTCCATGCTCTCTCTGAAACCTGTCCTCGCCTCTCCCGGATTTGTGATGCTTTGTTGGCATCTTTAGAGCTCCATGTGCAGAGACGCATTGTTCCAATCCTCCATCTTCGCATGGCCATCTTCTCCCGTTATGCATGTCTGCCTTTGGATCCAAAGCTCCACTTTTGGTGAAGACACTAGTCATCCTAGATGAGGGCTTCATTTGAACATCAAACCCTTTAAAGGACAACAGATGCCACCCTATACTCTACCCCTGTCTCTTCATGAGGATTCGTGAGCATGAATCCCTGCTGAGCTAAATGTATCCATTCCGTCCCAGTGACAGCACAATCTGGCTATTCAGGACGCTGAAGCAGTAAGATCAGTTTCAGAGGGTTGGCGTTCATGACCAATACGGCAGGGAGCATGGCAGCAGGCAAGGAGGCATGGTATTGGAGCAGTAGCTAGGAGCTCCTATCTTCAGACACAAACACAAAGCAGAAACAGAGAGACCCAGAATAGCAAGAGGCTTTTGAAACCTCAAAGCCCGCACTTGGTGACACACCTCCTCCAACAAGGCCATGCCTCCTAATCCTTTCTAAACAGTTCTATCAACTGGGGACCAAGTTCAAATACATGAGCCTGTGGGGACCATTCTCCTTCAATCTACCACACAGACAAACAAAAGCAAAAATGAAGCAGCCAGCACTAGAGATGTAGCTCAGTTGATAAGAGTGTCTGCCAAACATGCACAAACCCCTGGCTTCTATCCCTAAACACACATAAGCTAGGCATGGTGATGCTGCTTGTAACCCCAGGTTAGAAAGTGGGCACAAGAAGATAAAAACATCGTAGTAGGGTTTGGAGAGATGGGTCAGCATCTAAGAGCACTAGCTGCTCTTCCAGAGGTCCTGAGTTCAAGTCTCAGCACCCACAGGGTGGCTCACAACCATCTATACCCATAATCCCATGGGATTTGATGCCCTCTTCTGGTGGACACATGCACATGCAGGCAAAACAGCCATGTCCATAAAATACACAAATACATCTTTGAGGGGGAAAAGAGCATCATAATGAGTTTGAGGTCAGCCTGAACTACATGAAAACAAACCCACAGAAACAAATAGAACCAAGCCGGCAAGATGCTGCCTGAATAGATCGGATAGGTCACTGGCCCTCTCACTGGGGCCTAAGGCACACAGTAGATCTCTGACCCTTTCACCCTGAGTGGCATCTCCCAGCCTAGTAGCGCTCTCAAGCTCCACATCTTGAAGGAATAGTGAGTTAGCGTGACTCCTCGGGTTCCATGGCAACTGAGAGGTAGACAGAGGTGCATGACCCAGTCAGGAAGGGCTAGTGGCACCCTCAGAGAACAGAAGCTTTGTAAATAAGACCTCTCCCCAGAGGCCGTCCATCTTTTCCATAAACTGGAAGTTTAAAAACCTGATCATTTATATATCTGCCTTCTAGAAACTTCCCTTCTGTGGGGCTTCTCTGTGACAGATGAATGTGGGAACAGGAAGCCTCCATTTTCTTCACCGCTACTGAGTTATCTATGAACTATGGGAGTTTGAGAGAAACCCAGCACTCACCCGCTAAATCAATATGTCCTTTACTGAGTATCTCTGACCATGACTGTTGCTAGGGTAAACATCTCTCAGATATGCAACTACTCCCCCAGAAGCACTACCCTCTGAACTGTCTCCACTCATACACAGTGCCTGACTAAGGTGCACCCTCTGTGTGCATCTGGGGCAGGGCCTTTCCAAACCATGAATTCCCCCCTTGCCTTGAACAGACCCACACTAAGCCCTCCCCACGGCCTTTATTATAGTGTGCAAGCCCCCGAGTGACAGGCCCATGCCTCGGCCCTGTAGCCTCCTCTCCCGATGAGGCCAACCTTGCCCATCAAAGCAGAGCCACCCTTGGGGGCTCCGCACTCATGCGATTTCCTGTCAGAGTGCCTAACTCAAATTCCTTCAAGAACACACCTTCCACAGTCCCGTTCCGCCTCCCGCCCCCGCCCCTCCCCGCCCCCCAGCCCCATCAATGACCTGGTTGGGCTCAATTGCGTTCAGGGGACATAGTACATCACTCCTACTATTTCAGCTGTTCAGGAGGCTAAAGTAGGAGGATTGGGAATGCAAGAGCAGCCTAGACGATCTAGCAAATCTGAGGACACTCTTCCTATGTAGCGGGATGGGACCTTGTGGTGGTATGGATGAGAATGGCCTCCACAGGCTCATGTAGTTGGATGCCTGGTCCCTAGTTGGTGGAACCATGTTGGGAAGGATAAGGAGGTGTGTGACCTCATTGGAGGTGTCACTGGGGAGCAGGCTTTGAGGTTTCAAAAAATCCATGCCAGCCCCAGCCCCCTCTACCTCCTCCAACTTGAAGATAAGATGTAAGCCCTCAGCTACTGCGCCAGCACCATGCCTGCCTGCCTGCCTGCTGCATGCTCCCCACCAGGCTGGTCATGGACTCACCCTCTGAAACTACAAGCAATCCGCCCCCCCCCCCGCTAAATCTTTATTTTCTGAGTTGCCTTGTTCAGGGTGTCTCTTCACAGCAATAGAAAAGTAACTAAAACAGGCCTCGAAAGACAAACAAAAGAAATGAGGTTCAAGGACACCCTCCCCTCCTGGCTAGATTAGCCCTTCTTCTGGACTCCAGAGTATACAATGCTTGTACATCTCAGAAGACTTATCATGTCGTCCTATAATGTCTGCTCCACCCTATTCCACCCTATTCAGGGCTGAGGTCCTTTCAATCCTGATGATCATTGTATCCCCGGCTCCTAGCAAGGAGAACTGGGGACTTGAGGTATGATTTCAGTGTTACCGAAGAGTCTCCCATCTCCCAAATGGCTCCTATTTCATGACATGGCTAAAGTGCGACAGTCACTCTCCTTCTCCCACTTTTTCTCCAGCTTCTCTCCCCTTCCTTTCCCTCTTCTCTCTCTCACATCTTGCTTTTAGAAACAAAATCTTGCTATATACTCTAGCTTGGCTTGCAACTGGCCATGTATCTCAGACTAGTCCCAAAGTCAAGCTCCTCCTGTCTTAGCTTTCCAAGTGCTGTGAATAAAGACCCACAACACCACATCTGGGGTTTCCATTTTTCTAATACGGACGTAACTGGAAGTGGTAACATGTCTAACTAGCACTTCTCCTTGGCCCCATGTAGAAGGCCCCCTCTCTCAACCCATTCCTCCTCCTGGCAGAAGTAGGGCAGAATAGCCACTTTCCTGGATATTAGGTGGCATGGACAATGGTAGACGTTCAGGCAAAAGAAAATGGTGTCCGGAGCTGGAGAGGTGACTCAGGGGTTAAGAGCACTTGCTGCTTTTTCAGAGAACTCAGGTTTGATTCGCATGCAGTCAAAACACCCACACACACAAAATAAAATAGTGTCCCTTTGTCCTTTCGAAATCCCTTATCTCACAAGTACTCAATGAGAAGGTGATGGATGCATGCAGTCAAAACACCCACACACACAAAATAAAATAGTGTCCCTTTGTCCTTTCGAAATCCCTTATCTCACAAGTACTCAATGAGAAGGTGATGGATATCCAGCACTGTGCTAGGATCTGGGGGAAGGAGCTGTGGGAAGTACTGGCATGATCTTGGCCTCAGAGAGCGTAGCAGAAGTCAGTTACGATTAAGGTCATGCAGATACATGAAATCACAACTGTAACCAAGGTCAGGAAGCAGAGCAAGAGGAAACTCTCATACACTGCTGGGAATGTAAATTAGTATAGCCTTTATGGAAAACAGTACGGGGGTTCCTCAAAAAAAATCAATAAATAAAAGTAGAACTACCAGATGGTTCTGCAGTCTCACGGGTGGGGATATACGAAGAGGAAACTGAAATCAGTATTCCCAAGAGACAGCTGCACTTGCATTGGCTGCAGGAGTCGAGAAACAGAAGGCACCTCTGTGCATCAGCCGATGAGCTGATAAGGAAAACGTGGCACATATGTACAGTGGAATACTATTCACCCCTAAGAAGGAAAGCCTACCAATCGCGACATCAGGAATAGAGCTGGAGATCATTAAGCGGGGGTGGATCATCTCACCCATCCCATATCGAATATGTACCAGCTGCTCTCAGAGAAGCTGAGAGGAGAGTGGCGGTTACCAGGAGCCAGTGAGAGTTGGGAGGGCAGATGGGAGAAAATTGATCAATGAGTCAGGTGTGCTGGTTCAGGCCTGTAATCCCTGCACTTTGGAGGCAGAGGCAGGAAGATTACCAGAAGATCCATGTCCTTCTGGAGTACAAAGGGATGCTCTGCCTCAAAAAGAAGGTGGCAATGACATTGACTACAAAGAGGAAGAAAGGGGTAGATCAATGTATGCTAAATAACAAGTGAATTGGCTGGCTTGGTGGCATATGTCAGTCCCAGCACTGGGAGACAGGAAGAAGGGGGACTGGTTGGGAAGAGAAAGGATCAACGAGACTGGAAGAGGGACAAGAGAGGGTAATCTGGGGGCGAATGTTGTCAAAATACTTTACGTACATGTATTATAAGCTGTCATAATGAGCCGGGCAGTGGTGGCACACACTTTTAATCCCAGCACTTGGAAGGTAGAAGCTGGCAGATCTCTGTGAATCTGAGGACAGCCTGGACTACCTAGTGAGCTCCTGGACATCCAGGACTATACAGAGAAACACTGTCTGAAAAAAAAATAAAATATCACAATGAAATTTATTAGGATGTATAATTAATATATGCTAATAAAATATGAATAAGTTACATGGCATACCATTGATACATATAATTTTATTTGTTTGTTATTTTCAAGACACGGCTTCTCTGTGTAGCTATGCTTGTCCTGGAACTCGCTCTATAGAGTAGGCTGGTCTCGAACTCACAGAGATCCACCTGCCTCTGCCTCTCGAGTGCTGGGATTAAAGGTGTGTGCCACTACCACCCAGCTAGCTGGATCTTGGTTTAAATCTCATCTCTGCTAGATAACATGGCACTTATACGTACTGGACCATCAGAAATTTTCTTGTTTTGCTTGTTTTTGAGACAAGGATCATATCTCCAGGCTGGCTTCAATTCACTCTTGTAGCTCAGTCTTGTGTTTAACTCTGCATCTTCCTGTCTCTGCTTCCTGAGTGGTGGGATTACTGGTGTGCATAATTACATCTGCCTCTGTCTCTGCTTTTGTTTTCCTTGCCTTTTCCTCCTTCCCTCTCTTGTTTTCTTTTTTCTTTCTTTTCTTTCTTTTTCTTCTTCTTCTTCCTCCTCCTCCTCTTCTTTTTTCCTGCATGTGTTCTATCACATAGTATATCCCCATCCCCACCTCAGCTCTCATTCAACCAGGTTTTTGTTCCATTTTTTTTGCTCTGTGAAATGGGTATAATAAGAAAGCCTACAATATAGGATCATTGTAAAAAGTGAGAAACGCCATGCAAAGTGCTTACAGCAATGAGTGCCTGGCGCGTGGTAAGCGTCTGCTGGTATTGGCTACTGTTATTGCCAAAAACCACGTGGCCTTGGGTATGTCATCTACTTTTTCACCTGTCATCCCACCTCTCTTTTAACCTTTAGTCATTCTTCACTTGATCACTTTAATGACTCAAGGTCTCTGGTGCATAACAAGTATTCAATAACAGATCATTTGACTCTTCACAGTACCAACATTTGGTTATAAATCACAATTTTACCTATCATTTTATTTTTATTATATTTTGATGGATGGTGCAAACATGGAGGTCAGAGGACAGTTTCCAGGAGTCATTCTCTCCCTTTCACCATGAGCATCATGGACTTGAACTGACGTCGTCAGGCTTGGCAGCAAGTGCCCTTAACCACTGGACCATCCTGCCAGCATCACCTATTATTTTAATCATTCCGTTTCCTTGTCAAGACAGCCAAACAAAGGAAGGTGCTAAGGAAGCAGGTACACTGTCCTAATTTATGAATGAAGAAATTAAGGCTCAAATAGGTCATGACTGAACCAAAATCATATAGTAAATAGTTGAGCCGAGATTTAAAATACTCCATTTCATATGCTGGCCCTGGCATGGGTGGTTGGTCTCCATTCTGGTTAAGATGCCCTCACTAGCTTTCAACCCAAGGCTTCCTAGCTTTCTTCCGAGAGCTTTGCTGCCCCCTTGTGGCCAAACTATGCACCTACCTCCAGGTTCCCATTCATTAGAAACAAAACAAAAAACTATCTTTTGTGTTATAATTATTTTCTTCCAGGAAAAAAACATACCCTCAATTCTTTCTTTCTTGTCACATGGATATGTTATGTGCCGTGTTAGAATGTGGGGATGACATCTCTGGATACGAACAATACTATTGATGGGACTGGAGGGGCAGCAGACAAAGCTATTTTCTACAGGGTCCTCCTGACCTGGCAGCATTTAATCAGGACAAAACAAATTGAGAAAGCGAACATCACAAGAGAATGGAGACTCTCATGGAAGGGGAACTTCCGGTACAAAGGCCCTGAGGTAGTTGAGGCTGGCTTTAAACTCCTGACCGCCCTGCATCAGCTGCCTGAGTGGGCATGCCTAAGGCAGACACGGCTTTTACAGAGGGGAATAGGGCTCCGGATATATGTCAGTGGCAGTGCATTTGCTTAGCATGAGGGCGGGCTGGCTTTGATTCCCAGCAGAGAGAGGAGGGGAGGAAGAGCAGCAGTGTTCTGTGGGTAGGAGGGGAGGCAGGTGCCAGAACAGGAGGGACACTTCTTTGTGTGAACTTGAACACTTCAGAGAAAAATCAATAGTGAACACTTTCTGCTCCCACAAAAGGAAATCTGTGATTGAGGACTCAGTTGAAGCACTGCCACCCACCCCCAACTCCGAGAAGTGGCAACAGTCGTTGTCACTGTTCGCCCGGATCCAAACTGATCCTCCCTAGAAGCCTGTGAAGCACGGATGGTATCATTTTTCCTGTCCAGTTTTCAGACAGGAAAATGGAGGCCCAGAAAGATGAAATTGTTGCCTAGGGTCCCACTGATGATGAATGCCAGACCCTGGACTCCAAACATAAGATCACCCCAGCGACCCACTCTAGCCAGCTTTTTAACACCCAAGGAGTAACCAATTCCTGAGAGGTGACCACTTCCAAGGGTGGAAATGGTGTCTTCCCTGGGGGGTGGGACTGTGCTTCAGGGCCAGTGCTTCTGGCCAGCCTTCGGCAGCGCTCCTCCATAGTCATTGCTGAGCTGGCCAGCTGGCAGGCGGCTATGCCCATGGAGAAGCCCCACTTGGAGCCACAGGGCACAGTGGTGGACAAGCTGCCTGCTTCTGCCCCAGAGAACAATGGTTGTTACACCCCGGCCCGGCACCATCCTCTGAGCTAAACTGCCGCCATCTTCATAAGGCCAGCTGAGTCTGCTTACAAAAGATCAGCACAGCTGGGCTTGATGGTTGTTGACGGTCCCAAAGAGGGGGAGGAGTGGGAGAGTCATGGGCCCCTCACCTGAATATCCTGCCCTTCCTCCAAAACAGCTGTATGCATGTGGCCTCCGGGGTTCTCAAGAAGGGATAGAGGGACAGCCGGGTGCACGCCTTTAATCCCAGCACTCGGGAGACAGAGGCAGGTGGATCTCTATGAGTTCGAGGCCAGCCTGGTCTACAAGAGCTAGTTCCAGGACAGGCTCCAAAGCCACAGAGAAACCCTGTCTCGAAAAACCAAGAAAAAAAAAAAGGATAGAATAAGACTAGGGACAGGAAGTTCCACCTAAGCAGCCATGGGGAAGTCATCACCCTTCCTGGGTTCAGATCTTCAGTGATGCTACTTTAGGTTCACCCACTGACTCGCCCATAACCCCTCACCCATGTTCTATGAGTAAGCTTAGTAAACCCATTGGTTCTTAGGGAGAACTTCTGTGGGATAAAATTGTAGTCTGTCATTGGGATCTTAGAAAGAGGGAGAGAGATCTCGCTTAGCTGTTTCCTGCTCCCCACTGGGAGAAAATTCTAAGACAGAGATGCAGGGAGTCACTGGCAAGGACCATTTATCCAGCGGCTGGCAGAGTAGACGAAGTTGGCAGGTGGGAGCATGGCCAAGGGCAGCAGCTGTCTGCTTGAAGCTGCATCAGGATGCTAGTTGAAGTGGCACTATTGCAAAGGAGCTGGGCAGAGCGCTAGGAATGGGTAGGAGGGCAAGCTAAGAGCTGGAAAAACTACAGCATTGTACCAGTGAGCTGATTGGAGAGATGTCGTTAAGAAAACTTTGAGTGGAATGAATTGGAGGGCGGGATTAGGGGGGTAGAGTTGATCAAAACACATATGCATGTGTGAAATTCTCAAACTGTGAAGGAACAACTTTGGGGCTGGGGTTATGGCTCGGTAGTTAGGAACACGGGCTGCTCTTCCAGAGGGCCTGAGTTCAGTTCGCAGCACCATGTCAGGAGGCTCACAACTTCCTGTAGCTCCAGATCTAGGGGGTTTTGGTGCCTTCTTATGGCCGGCATGGGCACTCACACACATGTGGCATATGCTTACACACACACAACACACACGCATGCACGCACACACAAAACCAGAAGTGGAGGATGGATGGTTCATTTTAGTGACTGAACTTCACTGAAACATGGTGTAGACTCTCCGACTCTCACGGTTGGAGGAACTCTTAGAAGTGACACTCTGATGGTTCATATTGATTGTCAATGTGACAGAGTCTAGAATCACCTAGGAGTCAAGGCTCTGCTCATGTTACAAGGGAGGTCCTAGATTTGGCTAATTGAGATGGGAACACCCACCCTTATTGTGTGCAACACCATCCCATGGCTTGCCTCCTGGACTCAATAAAAAGAGAAAGGGGCCGGAGCACCAGGCAGCGTTCATCTCTTTCCTGACTGTGGGCACAATGTGACCAACTGCCTCAACCTGCTACTGTCTCGCCTTTCCTGGCATGGTGGTCTGTGCCATCAAACTGTGAGCTAACTTAGCCCCTTCTTTTGATTCTTTTTGTGTGTGTGTGTGTGATTTCTCAAGACAGGGTTTCTCTGGCTGGCCTCAAACTCAGAGATCCGCCTGCCTCTGCCTCCCGAGTGCTGGGATCAAAGGCTGTGCCACCACCGCTCGGCTCCTTAGCCCTTTCATAAGTAGCTTTGGTCGGGTATTTTGTCATAGCAGCAAAACAAACCCTCCATCCATGTCCCAGCATTCTTCTGTATGCAGGAATCCCTCCATGAAACTTCCTAGAAAATACTGGCCGAGCAGCTTCTTGAACATCTGCAGCAAGATGAACCTGCTGTTTCTATAGCAGCCACTTGCTTCAGAAAACTCATCTATAATTTGGCTATAAAAGAGCCTTGGGGACTGCAATGATAGCTCAGTTGCTCAGCAACTAAGAGCATCTGCTGCTCTTTCGGAGGACCAGAGTTTGGTTCCTAGCATCCACATCAGGAGGCTCATAATCTCCTGTAGCTCTAGCCAGCAGCTCCAGCGCCCTCTTCTGGCCTTCACAGACATAGTCACATGGTGAAGAGTGCTTGCTACTGGGCTGGAGAGATGGCTCAGAGGTTAAGAGCACCGGCTGCTCTTCCAGAGATCCTACAGCAACCACATGGTGGCTCACAGCTACCTAAAATGAGATCTACTGCCCTCTTCTGACATCCAAGCATACATGCAGGCAGAACACTGTATATATAATGAATGAATAAAGATTTAGTTTTACAAAAAGAGAGTGCTTGCTACTCTTCCAGAGGGCTATCATTTGATAAGTTAAAAAAAAAGAATCAACCCTTTCCTCTCCAAGTGTTTTGGGTCTACATTTTATCAAAGCAATAGAAAGCAAACTAGGACCCCAAGAACCTGGAAACACGCAGCCTGTACCCCAACTACTGATAGCATCTGAAACAAGAAGCCCAAGTACATCCTTTCTCCTTTCAGTTTCCTATGACAGGTCACAGAGTTGAGAAACTGATTGACATGACCCTTACCAGATTAGGTAGCGCTCTTCTTAATGGCACTGACCGAAATCTGCCTCTTCATTACTTTTGCCCACTGGACCACGCTCTGTACTCTGAGACTTAAGTAATACCAATTGCTAACCTCTTTTCCAGATTCCAAGTCCTCTTTCACAGGCATCCTTTCACAACAGTTCAGCAAAGAAACGATCATCCTACCCACCACACCAACAGGGAAACTGAGGCTAGGGGAGACAAAGTGACTGAGCGAAGGGAGGCGGCCTAATAAGTTGCAGAGCCATGAAGTCAGCCAGAGCCCTGAGTCCAAAGCTCATGCCCCCACCTACCAGTCTGGCCGTCTCTCCCATGGGCTAGCAGTTCTGATTCATAAAGGCCGCTGTCATGTTGGCAATGCATCTTCGCCTTCAGATAAGCATGTTCAATGTCTTCTGTCGCTTCTTATCAAGGCCCTTCCCTTCCTGGTCCCTCCTACAGACGACCTCCAAACCTTGACTCCAACGGAGTACAGGTCTCCTGAGCCTCCACCCACCCCCCCAGACCCTCCACCCCTTGTCATTCCTGCAGCTTGAGTATCAAAAAGTCTCACCCATCAGCAGGCTTTACTCATTTTTCACCCATGCAGATGAATAATTTGCATGTATGTTTGCGTCTGTTTTGTTCCTTTGCAAAAAAAAATCTCCCAGGAGCCCTGAGAATCGAGTGTTACACGAGCTCAGAAGGAGATGCAGGAGACAACATTAACATTTAATTAGGCTCAGAAAAGTGTGGACAGGTGTGAAACCTGCCCAGCTTGCTGGATCAGATGCGCAGGCGCTGTCTGCTCTGGAAGGAGTGTGTCTTCCACCTGGATCTGGGTGAGTGAAACCATGTCAAGTTATTGCATCTGCACGTATTTCCAGCAGCTCTAAGCATCTGGCAGACAGAAAACAAATCGAGTGACTAGTCTTCCCAGACCACTCTTGCCAAACTGGCTGCCAGGGGGCCCTAGGAACAGAAGTCTGCATGATGCCAGCTGGCAACCAGAATGGGTGTCCGAGCTGGGCGAGATTCCTCAGGGAGAAACTGAGCTTGCAAAAGAGCTGGAACCACCTCACGCCAGGTGGGGAACAACTGCAGGCTTCTGGGTCTTAGAGCGCCCAGAAGGCTGTGTTTTGACCCTGACTGCTCGGTAGCCCAGCAAGCTGTTGACCTGACAGCTCACTAGCCCAGCAAGGCCAGGCGGACTGGGTTTTTTTCTCACGATTCTTCTCTTTTTTTTTTTTTTAAAAAAAAGATGTATCTTTTTTAAATTTTATGAGCTTGTATGAGTGTGGGTGTGTGCACATTTTGTGGGTGCCTGAGGAGTCCAAAAGAGGGTGTCCGTTCCCCTGGAACTGGAGTTACAGGTGATTGTGAACTGCCTGACATGGGTGATTGAATTCTGGTCCCCTGGGACATAACTGCATGCTCTTAACCACTGAACCATCTTTCCAACTTTTTAATTTAATTTTGCTTAATTTTGTGTAGTGTGTGCTTCTGTGCCTCTAGATGCTAGAAGAGGGCACAGCTCTGGACATGGAGTTATAAGAGGTTTGAGGCACCTGATGTGGGTGCTGGGAACTGAACTTGGGTCCTTTGGAAGAACAGGAAGTGCTCTTAAGCACTGAGCCATCTCTCCAGCCCCAGATACAGCTCTCTAAGACCACAGAAGATACAGATATCAATGACAGACTCAGTGTCAGTATAGACACAGCCCCCCCCCTTTTTTATCTCTAGATGATAACAAAACACAACCAGCAACACTTCAAGTGGAGATTTCAGCAGATTCCTCCCATCTGAAGTCAGACTGGTTTAGGTGAACTCAACCCATACACATGCCGACTGCCATCAACAAACGCCGCCATGCCAGGTGTGCCGTCACACTCAGGAGGCAGAGACAGGGGGATGTGTGTGAGTAAGAGGCCGGCCTGATCTACTTGGTGAATTCCCGAACAGTCAGAGCTACACAGAAAGACTCTGTTTAAAAAAACAAAAAAAACGACAAAGGAACAAACAAACAAAAAACCCATAAACACCAAGACACCTGCTGGCAGGCTCAGCTCAGCTGGAAGGACGCAGGACGCCAGTTAGAAGCCCGTCTCCTCTGGCTCTACATGAGGTAGCTGCGGTCTCCCAGAAGAGTGTCCAGAAACCCAAGGCCTGGATCCACAGTGGCCTATGCCACCAAGAAAGATATGGGTCACCAGAACACTCTCCCTATCCAGTTCCCCTGCATCCATATTGTCTCGGGCAAGTCGCCTAACTACTCTGTACCTCAGTTTCCTTACCTGGGAAATGGAGGTGATAATGGAAACAGCTGATAAAGTGTGTCGGAAGATTTCAAGTTGGAGCGGTGGCAGGTTGGAACCTCGAACTCATGGAGAACCCCCTGCCTCTGCCTCCCTAGTACTGGGATTACAGGCGGCGCCACCACCGCCCGGCTAGGTGCAAGCTTTTTAAAATTGTTTTTGTTACATTTCTTTATTTTGTGTTTACGCGAGTGCATGGGTGTACTCCTGCCTGCCATGGCACACATGTGACCATCTGAGGACAGCTAGTGCCAGTTGGTTCTCTCCTTTCACTATGTTGTCCTAGGGATTAAACTGAGGTCATCAAGCTTGGCAGCAGGCACCTTTACCCACTGAGCCATCTTGGCAACCCTGGTGTTAACTTTTATCAGTACAATGGAGGCAGGTCTTAAGGAGCTTGAACTACCAGGCTAAGAAAGAAGACACCTTCCCCTCTGCCTTCCACTCCGGAGCTGCTTTGCTAATCAAGCAACCCTTCCTTGAAGACCCTGGCTTGGCCCAGGCTCTAGCCCAGAGGGAGACTCCAACAAGCCAGCCTCCGGCACTGCCGCACTCCGTTCTTACTATGGACTGGCCACGCTTTCAGACTGGATGGCAGCCCCCGCCCGTCTGTAAGTCCTGCTCCCCTATCCACTCCAATTCTGGTTGCTCAACCCTTGCCTTTCCCCCTGTGCTCACTTTGTGACCCTAGATGTAGGATTGAGACAGAAGTCATTTGAGACCCACTTGAGATAGGGAGCGATAACGTGTGAGGCTGAGCGGTCAGACTCTGGGGCACTATCAGGAGAAACAGAGTTAGGGTAAGAGTGGTCAAGCAGAGCCACAGGGGGACCGGGGCGGGGCAGGGCTGGAGTGCCAGTATGGCTATGGCAGAAAGTAAAAGGGAGACATTGGCAGTCTGGGCACCTGCACAGACCCTGAGCTCGCTAGACCTTAAATTCCTCTTCCTAGAAGTATATTGTCTGTCCTGTCGTGTGGCCATCAGCTGCATTGTGTCTAGCCACATCCAGAGAGATGGCGATGCCCAGCTGACACCGAGGGCATGACTGATTTGGAGGGCAGCACCCTGGTGCCCTTTATTGATGACAGCCGGCTGGGGTGTTACAGAAGGACCTCTTGAAACACAGGCTAGACTGGCTCTTCAATCTTTGGTCAGTAAAAGCCAAGAACTCTGTTCTTAGAAATCTCCCAAGAGGATCAAGGCCAGATCTCCCTGCCTTTCACAAACCCATTTCAGGTTCAACCCATGGGACAGCAAATTACTCACAAACTCTTTGCGGGGACACTCTCAAGCAGCTTGCTACTTCCCTTACTTGGCATTGACTGCTCTTGTTCTCAAAGTGACAGACCAGGGCCACTGACAGCAGATAGGATCTGCTGATGCCAATGCATCTCTACTTGCGTAGAAGAAAACAGAGTTTTTGCTTCATCTCCTAAATTTCCACTGTCAGCAATAGATACCTTCAGCAATTAATTTTTAAAAGCCACAAACCAAGTGTAGCAGCTCACACCTGTGATCTCAGCTGAGGCAGGAGGATTGCCAAGAGTTTGAGGCTGGCCTAGCCTAGACTATGTAGCGAGTGTCAGGCCAGCCCTGACTGGAAAGAGACTCTATCTCAGAAACAACAAAATTTTAAAATCCTTGAAAGAAATTGATAATGTGCTTGGATGGTACAAGCGTTATCACATCTCTATAGAGCTTCCATGTTGCATCATGGAAGCATCACAAGTCCCCAAAAGGACCAAACAAAAGCCAGGAAATCCTGAAGGCAAGTTTGGCTTCATGCTCCAGTTGGGAGTTGACAGATAAGTCTTAGTCTTGGCACCTGGAGTCAGGGCTTCTGTGAGTAGACTTTTTTCATTCCAAGCATGGTATTTCCTGTAGGGAGCAAGAACTCAAAATGTTATGTTTATTTTTTATATCCTAAGTTTGAAAACCAGTTAATCTCCTTTCTTTTTGAAATTTTGTATGTCATATAATACCCAGCATTCTAGTTTCTTTTAAAAATTATATTTGTATGGGGGCAGTGCCACAGTGTGTGTGTGTGTGTGTGTGTGTGTGTGTGTGTGTGTGTGTGTGTGTGTGTGTAAGTCACAAGACAACTTGTGGGATTTGGTTCTCTCCTTCCACCATGTGGGTCCCAAGGGTTGAACTCAGGTTGTCAGGCTCTCTCTGCTTTTACCGCCTGAGCCATCCCACCAGCCCCAGTATCGTTTCTTTTCTTTTGGTTTTTCGAGACAGGGTTTCTCTGTAGTTTTGGAGCCTGTCCTGGAGCTAGCTCTTGTAGACCAGGCTGGCCTCAAACTCACAGAGATCCACCTGCCTCTGCCTCCCAAGTGCTGGGATTAAAGGCGTGCGCCACCACCGCCCAGCTCCAGTGTTGTTTCTTACATCATTAATCAAACACCAGTCTGTACCATTCCATATGTGTCTGAAGTCCTTGTCCCTAAAAAAGGCAATTCGGTTCTTCTCCATCTCAAGCAATGATTGAAGGCTACCAGATCTGTTAGCAGACGACCTGCCCCTTGTTATCAGTGGCCTGGGACAAGTTACTCTCTCGAAACCTCAGTTCTGTATCTATAAAATGGGGATAATACACAAGAAGTCTGTGAGTGTGTGTGTGCATGTGAGCACCTTTAGCGTCCAGAAGAAGGTGTTGTATCTCCTGGAGCTGGAGTTACAGGTAGCTGGGAACCACCCAATCTAGGTGCTGGGAACCCAACGTGGGTTGCCTGCAAGAGCAGGGCATGCTCCTCACAGCTGAGGCATCATCCCTCCAACCCTGACAGCGCTGTTTGTATAATGCTGCTGTGGGAATTCAGTGTGATAGAAACAAGGAAGACAGCACAGTGCCTGGCACACAACTGATTAATCCTAGCGCTACTGCTTCTGCGGCAGAGGGATGACAGGCAGCTCCATGTGTGCTTTAGGAGACATTGCATTTGGGGCTTGTGGGTAAGCCACTTCCCAGAGGCTCCACTAATAGATGTCTCCTGGACACACGGGGGGACTGAATGCTTAGTACAGTGTCACACACACACACAGCGAGGGCATTGCCCCAATCCTTGCTGTAATCATAATCCCTACTCTGCAATACTCTACCCAGAGGGAAAGGCACTTCCCAATGAGTCAATACAGTTAAGAAATCTTCCTCCATTCTAGCGCCAGAAACGTGTGACTGAATCAACCAGAAACATGTAGTGTCATCGAAGGAGCAGAAGCACTGAGGCCAGACAGAAGTGTTGGCATCACCGCCTAGTATACATCTGTTCATGACTTATGCATTAAGTTTTCTCATCTGTCAGCGCCCAGTTACCTTATCTGTTCTTGTTTTATTCATGAGGCAGAGTATGGCTGGATACCCCAGGCAAGGCTGGAACTCACTATGTAGCTCAGACTGATTCAAACTCAAGGTCTTCCTGCCTGTGCCTCCCAAGTGTTGAGATTACAGGGATGTGCCATCATATTATTTGAAAAATGGCTTGATGGCTGGGCGGTGGTTGCGCACGCCTTTAATCGCAGCACTCGGGAGGCAGAGGCAGGCGGATCTCTGTGAGTTAGAGACCAGCCTGGTCTACAGAGCTAGTTCCAGGACAGGCTCCAAAGCCACAGAGAAACCCTGTCTTGAAAAAAAAAATGGCTTGATGTAATAAACCAATAGTCTCCAAAATGGAGTACACAAGAAAGGATTTGTTGAGGCATTTATTAAATGCATTCAGTAACAAAAATATAAAAGGGTTGGAGAGATGGTTTAGCAGTTAGGAGCACTTGCTGCTATTCCAGAGGACCTGAGTTCGGTTCCCAGCACCCATGTTGGGTGGCTCACAAACATTTGTAACTCCAGCTCCAGGGATTCAACGGCCTCTTCTGACCTCCATGGGCACCTCTACACACATGTGCACATACATTAATATAGACATATACACATACATACATACCCAGTATGTAAGGTACTAAAATATTGCATCTGTTAACTGGCAATGCTTTGACTATACCTCAGATGCAGAACACCTATGAAGCAGAGGAATGTTGGTTTTTAAAACAGAAACAGATTAAAATAAAGATGCAAGACTCCTTCAGCTCTCCACTAGTTTTTGAAAAACTTCAGAATACTGCTTCACATTATAAAAAAAAAGAAAAAAACTATCTTGAATTAGAATCTTTCAACAGCTGCCTACTACTTCACGATGATCTGCAGCAAATACTGTGTGTCTTAGTCATTGTTCTATTGCTGTGAAGGGACACCATGACCAAGGCAATTCATAAAGGGAAGCAACAATTGGGGCTGGCTTACAGTTTCAGAGGATCACTCCCTTATGATGGTGGGACATGGCAGCACACAGGCAGACATAGTGCTGAAGAAGAAACTGAGAGTTCTATATCTGGATCAGCAGGCAGCAGGAAGAGGGAGACACTGGGCCTGGCCTAGGGTTTTGAAACCTCAAAACCCACCCCCAATAAAACACCTACTCCAACAAGGCCATACCTCCTAATCTTTCCAAATAGTTCATCAACTAGGAACTAAGCATGCAAATATTTTGTGAACCTATGTGAGCCATTCTCATTTGAACTACCACAGTGTGTGTTCTGTATGTGCTCCTATGTTCCTATAAAATGGTAATGATCCAGTTTTCAGATCAAGGCTCATCAGTTTTGATTGTAGCTCCCAAATTACAAGCAATTTGTTAAATCCACTGACCACCTTTGCCAATAATAGATTCAGCTAAGTCTTTGGGAGTGGTTACTTGTGTAGTAAGAATAGGTTTGCCAAGATTACCATGTGAGCCACAACCTCCTGCATAGGAATAAACATGTCCAGAACCACCCTGTGGCATATAAGTCCTCTGCCATTCTGAAGGCCTCCATGTTACTGTGTGATGTTTTATGTTTTTGGGTTTTTTTTTTTAGGGAGCCACCAACCTGCTCCTAAATAAATCACACACAGAGGCTTATTCTTATTCTTATACGTATTATGAATGCCCAACCTTAGCTTGGCTTGTTTTTTTGTCAGCTTTTCTTAACTTAAATTATCATGACTACCTTTTGCTTCTTTTCTTCCTCAATTCTCCTTCTATTTATTCTCTCTGCCTGCCAGACCTGCCTATCCATTCTTTTGCCTTATTATTGGCCATTCAGTTCTTTATTAGGGCCATTAGGTGTTTTAGACAGGCACAGTAACACAGCTTTACAGAATTAAACAAATGAAACATAAACAAAAGTCACACACCTGAAATAATATTCCCCAACAGTTCACCCTTTTTCTTTCTAAACAAAAATGAAAAAAATTAACTTTAACATAGCAAGACTGTATACAATAGTAACAATTATCAAGTAAAGATTATGATCACAATGTACTGAATTCTAATTCATTTGTGTCTGGTAAATTTAAAGAAAATACTCCATAATCTATCCTGCCTTAGTAAATCCAAAATTTTATACCTAAATTACTTTCTATCATAGTTAAAAACTGCAACTATAACTATCTAGTCTTCAACTCCATCAAAGGCACCAGAAGGATATAATGCTATTTAAATAAACAAAAGTACATTGTAAACAACTTCTAAAATCTCTAGAAATGACAGAGACATCTGACTGCCTGGACAGTCACCCAAAGTTTCTTTTCAATGTTGGGGCATCCATCTTCAGCCTGCAGGCTGATAGTATCTGTCAGACCTTTCAATAAATCAGCAAATTTGAAAGACTGCCCCACCTCTATATTGGCAGTTTGTCATTCACTTTCCTCTGTGTCCTGCAGAATTTCTGGCAGTTCCTTCTGTGAAGCTGGAACCATCCTGCTTTGTTTTGGCAAAGTCTGCAGCAGTCATTCTTCTGTGGATCCTGCAAGACCAGTCCACACAGTACATAGTCAACAGTAAAAGGCAAGAGCACTTTCTTTGCTCAGTGGCTAAGCTTGCCACAATGAAAGCAAACTCAATAAGGAGTTTCTTCAATGTCTAAATATTCTCTAAAGTAAATTGGTGCGGTCAGGAGCAGACATGCCTCATTGTCATGAAAAACCTTAAATTAACAAAACACTTTAAATGCCATATTCTATAGGTCTTTGAAGTATTTGAAGATCATCTAGCTATCTAAAATACATCTCTATATGATATGGGAAAACACACCTAGCATATCTACAAATTTGATTGTTATAGATGACTAACTAGTGACCTGTGTTTCTTGATTATTCTAAATAGTTCATAATAATAGTTTTCAAAAACTAAAATTTTACCTTACATTGTAAAATGAATTGCATAAGTACAATACCTTAAACAGAAACATATATCCAATACGTTGTAAGAAAAATGACCTTAAGTTGGTATCAATATACAAAAATCCTTTAAACAAGAGTGAAAACATATCATATGTACAGTGTAACAAAATTGACTTTGAATTTGTATTCATATACCAAAAACCATGCCAATACAAAATATCTGAGATTAATTGTTGTCTTTTTAACCTATATTCTATTAATCTCCTAAATACAACAAACATCCCACAAAAAAACCAAAGATCACCCACACCCCCTTTACTCTTGGGAATGTGGATGTTGTGTTCTCCAGACTGCTTCCTGCTGAATGTATGTGAAGTAATTTTAGGATCCCAAAGAGAAAATTTAAGATAATGGCCAGGTTCTGGGAAGGCCAGTTATAACCTTTGTTGATAGATATCACCTGTCTCCCCTAATGAACCAGATCCATATCAACCTGGAACAAATCCACAGCCTCTTGTTTCCTTTGAAAACAAAATCAAAACCTCTTCTCCAAAGCATTTTTTATTTTCATTTGACAAATATATTTTTTGACTTTTTTAAAGTTAAGGCATTCTTAAAATATCCAGGCTGGTTTATTTCAACAGTCCTTCTTTCAATTCCAGGTCTCTTAGCAGCTGTCCTTTGCTTCTAAGCAATCAAAAAATTCAAAATCTCTTACTAAAAGCAATATACAGATTCAATGCAATGCCCAGTAAAATCCCAGCAAAATTCTTCATAGACCTTGAAAGAACAATATTCAACTCCACATGGAAAAGCAAAAAACCCAGGATAGCCAAAACAATCCTGGGCAATAAAAGAACTTCTGGAGGCATCACAGTCCCTGACTTCAAACTCTACTACAAAGTTACAGTACTGAAAACAGCCTGGTATTGGCATAAGACCAGACAGGAGGACCAGTGGAACTGAATAGAAGACCCAGATATCAATCCACACATCTTCGAACACCTGATTTTTGATAAAGAAGCAAAAAAATATCAAATGGAAAAAGAAAACATTTAACAAGTGGTGCTGGCATAACTGGATATCAACATGTAGAAGAATGAAAATAGACTGATATCTATCACCATGCACAAAACTCAAGTCCAAATGGATCAAAGACCTCAACATAAAGCCAGCCACACTAAACCTTATAGAAGAGAAAGTGGGAAATACACATGAATGCATTGGCACAGGAGACCACTTCCTAAATAGAACCCCAGCAGCACAGACACTGAGAGAAACAATTAATAAATGGGACCTCCTGAAACTGAAAAGCTTCTGTAAAGCAAAGGACACAGTCAACAAGACAAAACGACAGCCTACAGAATGGGAAAAGATCTTCACTAACTCCACATTGGACAGAGGTCTGATCTCCAAAATATACAAAGAACTCAAGAAATTGGTCACCAAAAGAATACATAATACGCCGGGCAGAGGTGGCACACGCCTTTAATCCCAGCCCTAGGGAGGCAGAGGCAGGTGGATCTCTGTGAGTTTGAGCCCAGCCTGGTCTACAAGAGCTAGTTCCAGGCCAGGCTTCAAAGCTACAGAGAAACCCTGTCTCGAAAAACCAAAAACAAAACAAAACAAAACAAAACAAACCATAATCCAATAAAAAAAATGGAGTACAGACCTAAACAGAGAACTCTCAACAGAGGAATCTGAAATGGCTGAAAGACACTTAAGGAAATGTTCACATCCTTAGTCATCAGAGAAATGCAAATCAAAACAACTCTGAGATTCCATCTTACACCTGTAAGAATGTCCCAAATTCAAAATACTGATGACAACTTATGCTGGAGAGGTTGTGGGGAAAAGGGAACACTCCTCCATTGCTGGTGGGAATGCAAGCTGGTACAACCCCTTTGAACGTCAGTGTGGTGATTTCTCAGAAAATTAAGAAACAACCTTCCTCAAGACCCAGTAATACCACTTTTGGTTATATATCCAAAGGATGCTCAATTGTGCCACAAGGACATGTGCTTACCTATGTTTATAGCAGCTTTGTTTGTCATAGCCAGAACCTGGAAACAATCTAAATGCCCCTCAACCGAAGAATGGATAAGGAAAATGTGGTATATTTGCACAATGGAGTACTACACAGCAGAAAAAAATGGCAACATCTTGAATTTTGCAGGAAAATGGATGGAGCTAGAAAACATTATTGTGAGTGAGGTAACCCAGACACAGAAAGACAATTATCACATGTACTCACTCATAGGTGGTTTTTAAACATAAAGCAAAGAAAACCAGCCTACAACCCACAATCCCAGAACCTAGACAACAATGAGGACACTAAGATAGACTTACATAGATCTAATCTATGTGGGAAGTATAAAAAGAGAAGATCTCCTGAGTAAATTGGGAGCATGGGGACGTTGGGGGAGAATTGAAGAGGGGAGGGGAGAGGCAGGGAGGGGAGCAGCAAAAAATGTGGAGCTCAATAAAATTCAATTTAAAAAAGAAATTTAAAAAATTAAAAATCAACACAATAATATACAGGTTCCAGACTCCCTGTGTATTTCCCATCTTCATGTGGCTTTTTTCTTTTACATTACTTTTACTGTCTCTTTAAAGACTTTGCTTCATCTTTTAAATCTATTTCTTTCTTTCTATGACTGCCTATACCTATTTTCTTTCTTAAACCTATGCACCTTGTGAAACATACTGGAACCTGTTTAGGGTTTTTTCTGCCTAGACCTTTTTTTTACTGCATATCTTTTAGCCTTTTTTGACCATGCAAGCAAACTTTAGACTGTTAAGCTACACCTGGATCTTCTGCATGCTGCATGCTCTAACAGCTGGCTCCACCCACTCTTGGGTCCAGTTGTGAAAGCTAAGGCCAAAGCTTGCCACCTGGTTGGAGGTATGTGACCAGGAACTGCATTCAAGCCTCCTGGAACTCTAGAATGTTGATGCTTGCACTGTGGCCAGCATTTTTACTTTGTATTTTGCTCCTACTTAATATGCTGGTTGTTCAAGGGCTCACCAGCAGGCACAAACACTTAAAGGTGCTGTATTCTTTTTTTTTTCAGCTTTCTCAGGTTCTAGATGGATATTCAAGCCTCATATTGGATGCCAATATGTTGTTTGATGTTTTATTCTTTTGGCTTTTTGAAAAGCCCAACACTCAGCTCCAAAATAAATCACACACAGAGACTTATTTTTACTTATAAATGCCAAGACTTAGCTTGGCTTGTTTCTAGTCAACTTTTCTTAAATTAACTCATCTACCTTTTATCCCTGGACTTTTTCCTTTTCTTACTTCTGTTTATCTTACTTTTCCTCTTACTCTGTGGCTGGCTGGGTGGCTGGGTGGCTGGTCCCTGATGTCTTCCTCTCTTTGTTCTCTCTTGTTCCTGTTCCTCTTCTTCCTTGTCTCTCCTTCTACTTATAATCTCTGCCTTCCAGCCCCACCTATCCTTGCTCCTGCCTCACTATTTGTCATTCAGCTCTTTATTAGACCATCAGATGTTTTAGACAGGCAAAGAATCACAGTTTCACAGAGTTAAACAAATGTAGCATACACAAAAGCAACACACCTTAAAATAATAGTCCCCAATACCATGCATCTATTGCAGTCTTAATTTCATCATCACTCTCCTTACTACAAGGGTGCTTGCCATTAAACCTGACAACTCGAGTTTGATCCCAGGGACCCACATAGTAGAAAGAGAAAACTGACTTCTGAAAGTTGCCCTCTGCTCCCCTGACCACCCCCACCTACACACACACATTGTGGTACATGTGCCCCCACTACAAACACACAAATAAATGTAATAAAACTTTCTGGGCGGCACACACATTGAGTCCCAGCACTTGGGAGGCAGAGGCAGGCAGATATCTGTGAGTTGGAGGTCAGCCTGGTCTACAGACTGAGTTCCAGGACAGCCAAAGATACACAGAGAAACCTTGTCTCAAAAAAAACAAACAAACAAAAAAAAAAATCCTGAACCTCAAAATACAGAATTTTTTTTATACAACTGAAGGGCTGTTCTGATAGGAGCCTCCACCCCAAGAAACAAAGATGATGAAAACAGAAATGTGTGATGTGTTATAGGACTTGTCAATATTGTTCATTGTAGAAAATTAAGACTTTTTCAAATATAATGCTGCATGCCTATAACCCCAGGCCTCAGGAGGATGACAAGTTTGAGTGCAGGCTATAGCAAGTTCTGGTACAGCCTGAGCTACATAACAAGATCTTGTCTTAAAGAGAGACAGAGATGGGGGCTGGGGATGGAAGGAAAGGGTGTGTGGCTATCTTAGTCAGTGCGTTATTACTGTGAAGAGATGTCATAACGGTGGCAACTCTTATAAAGGAAAACATTTCATTGGGGCTGGCTTACAGTTCCATGGTTGAGTCCATTATCATTGCAGGGGCATGGTGGCACACTGGCAGACATTATACTGGAATAGTAGCTGAGAGTTCTGCTTCTTGGCATGCAGGAGGAAGAAAGCAGGAGACTGGGGATGGCTTGGGCTTTTGAAACCCCAAAGCCCACCACCAATGACACACTTTCCCCAACAAGCCTATACCTCCTAATCCCTCTCAAATAAAACCATTCCCTGATGACCAAGCATTCAAATATATGAGCCTATGGGGGCCGTTATGATTCAAACCACCACAGTGGGCAAGATGGTTCAGTGTGTGCTTACTAAGAAGTCTTAAACCTGAGCTCAATCCAGATGATGGAAGGAGAGACTGACTCCCACAAGTTGTCCTCTGGCCTCCATACATGAACTGTGGTACAGGCTCAAGAAATGGCACACATAAAAGAAATATAACAGAAAAGTAAACTAGCCAGGCGGTAGTGGCTCACGCCTTTAATCCTAGCAGTTGGGAGACAGAGGTAGGTGGGTCTCTGTGAGTTCAAGGCCAGCCCAGAACAGTCAAGGCTACACAGAGAAACTCTGTTTCAAAAAAACAAAAACTAAACTAAACCAAACAAGGTGGTATCTCCGTGGTAGGATAGCTGCCTATGTGAGCCAAGGTCTTGATTGTACTCCCAGCACTGAAAATTGAAACAAACCCTAACAAAGGGTAGATTCTTTTGGAAGCAGGATCTCACTATGGGCGCTGACTGTTCTAGAACTTGCTATGTAGACCAAGCTGACCCTGAGTTCACAGAGATCCTTCACCTGCTTCTGCCTAGCTCCTTAGTGCTGGGATTAAAGCATCTGTCACCACGCCTGACTCAAACAGCAAGACTTCTGATACAGAATCAACCCTTTAAAAAATAGTACTGGGATGAGAACCTAAGGCCTTGAGTGTGCTAAGTGATCTCTACCCCTGAACCATATCACTAGTTTTTCTTTTCCCTTTTATACACAGTGGGAGAGATCAAATCCAGGGCCTTGAATGGACCAGGTGAAGTCTACTGCTGACCTAATCTCCAGCCCCAAACCCTTTGTTCTTCTTTTTCATTTATTTATTTATTTATTTATTTATTTATTTATTTATTTATTTATTTATTTATTTATTTTGGTTTTTCAAGACAGGGTTTTTCTTTGTAGCCCTCACTGTCCTAGAACTCACTTTGCAGACCAGGCTGGCCTCAAACTCAGAGATTTGCCTGCCTCTGTCTCCCGAGTGCTGGGATTAAAGGTGTGAGCCACTGCTGCCTGGCTTCCTTCTTTCCTTTTTCAAAAAAGTTTTATTTATCCGTCTATTTGT
>PVIU01019726.1:0-35729 GCA_004026605.1 Ondatra zibethicus
AAGGGGAGAGGGGGAAGGAGAAGGGAGAAGGGAAGGACTGGGGAGAGCTTGGGGGACTGGAAGTTTGGAGATGGAGGAAAGGTGGATATTGGAGAAGGGAATAAGATATCTACATTAAGGGAGTCATTTTAGGATTGGCAAGATACTTGGCTCTAGAGGGGATCCCAGGTGTCCACGGGGATGTCCCCAGCTAGGTCCTTGGGCAGCAGAGGAGAGGGTGCCTGAGCTAGCCTTGGCCCATAGTCACATTGATAAAGATCTTGATCATCATCATAGAAATTTCATCCGATGGATGGAGATAGAGACATAGACCCACATTCACATCAGAGCAATGGACTGAGCTCCCAAGGTCCAGTCGAAGAGCAGAAGGTGGGAGAAGATGAGCAAGGAAGTTAGGACAGTGAGGGGCTGGTCCACCCACTGAGACAGTGTGCCTGAACTAATGGGAGCTCACCAAATCCAACTGGACTGGGACTAAATGAGCATATGATCAAACTGGACTCTCTTAATGTGGCTGCCAATGGGGGCAGACTGAGAAGCCATCAATAATGACGCTAGGACCTATCTCTTCTGCATGTATTATCTTTTTAGGAACCTAGTCTATTTGGATGCACACCTTCCTAGGCCGGGGGAGGGCCTTGGACTTCCCACAGGGCAGGGTACCATGCCCTCTTTTAAGGAAGCAGGGGGAGGGTGGAGAAGTGGGGGTGGGAGCGGGAGGGGACTGGGAGAAAGGGAGGAAATGTAAATTTTTTTGAATGAAGAAAAAATAAAGAAATATGGAAAAAAATAAACTCTTTCAGTTGCTGGGAGGGGACCTGCAGGTGGTTAAAGTGATATTTTCATTAGAATTTCTATAACCTCTTTTTAAAATCACGCATCACAAAATCTGAATGTTATTACATTTCTGAATTTGTATTAAGTAAGGCTTTCACCAAAGCTTTTTATATGAGAAAGAAACTATTAGAAAACAGAATTACTCTCTTAGTGCTAAATATTTTAAAAAGTCAGGTTAGGAGTTCACCATCTCAAAGATAAGGTTTATCAACAGTAATGATACTGGGAATTACAAATGAGAAGCATATACCCTCCTAAAATTATAAAATTGAAGAATGTGAGAACTAGAATGAATATGAGCCATTATATGGACACACCTTTCAGGAATATTTGAATTTTAAAAGAGAAAGGGTTTCATGATGATTCAGAGACCCTCAGGCCCTGTAGGAGTGCATTCACAATGCCTGGAAGAGATATTCAAATGGTGAAAGTAGCTACTTTTACTGCTGATCTTCCAAAGCAAAGAAGAATGAGGAAGAAAATGTTTCCATAGCATACGAAGAAAAAAATTCCTAAAGTCTTTTTAATCTCCTGAACAAATTACACACGGGAATGAGTGTGTAAAGGTGCAGAAGGGGAACGAGCACAGCTCATTCATGGACCTGTGAATAACCACATTTAGGCTATGAAAATGAAATGGTTTTAAGTTTGAACAGTCAGTAAGAACATGATGAAAATATAGAGGGAACATGAAGTAGTTAAATTATTGGTGTGACATTGCAATGGTGTCTATACATTATTATCCATTTGTCCAACTAATATGCACAATACTAGGAGAGAGCTGTAATGCAAACCACACTTGCGTCATGATGATGTGTTAAGGTAACTTCTCCAATTATAAGTAATGGTTTTCCTAATAAGGCAGGATATTTATATGTACAGATAGAGTATATATGTGAGGTATTTGTAATTCCAGTTCAAAATAGTGTGTTACATTAATTTGCTCCTTAATACTGCAACAAAATAAATCTGGGTAGTTTATTTTTTTAAAGAAAAGAACCTTATTTAGCTTGTCATCCTGGAGTTTCAAGGGCACAATGCAATCATCGGCTTGGCTCAGGTGAAGTTCTTGTGGTAAGTGGTGTCTTATTGGCAGGGACATATATAAGATAAAGGAATCACATCACAGGACATGATGGCTTTGAATAACTGGGATTCTTCTAATTTCTTTAGTGGACATGCCTCTTTTTAACCCCAGGATCTCCTACTGGGTTCTGCCTCTTGAGGGATGTCGAGACCCTAGGTACTAGCATCAACAGAAGAATCCGTGAGGGAAAACCCACATCCAAACGATGGCATCTGCTAAATTTGCTTGCTTTTCCTTAGTTTATCTTTACAGCAACTTCAAATAGCTAATTTTAAATGAAAAGTACCAATATATGTTTTAAATTTAAGGATCCCTTTCTAGCTGGTCAGACATTTAAGATAGAGTGCTTATTTGACTGCCTTTGGAATTTATGATTATATTCTATCAACAGTCCTGCTTTAATGTATCTAATAAAAACTATGATGAATAAATGAAGGCTTGAACATATAAGAAAAAATGAACAGAAATGTCCAGTTCTGTGGAAAATCACCAGGAAGTCAAAATAAGTGTTACTTTCAACAATTGTAACATCAAAGCAATTACCCCAGTACTCTTTGGTTGCTTATTTCCTCATAAGAAGGTTGCATAGATAATGAAAGAAAACTTTGGTGCACTATGAAAGACTTTATAGATGTGTAACACTTGGATTACCTTGAGGAGAAGCTTGTTTGTGTGCAAGCAGCAGCATATCAGAAGTTCAAAGAAACACGTTGAAATTTTGAAAACTTATTTTTTCAGAGGACTGGAGAAATCTTTATTTTTAAAATTTCATTTATTTATTTATTTCTATGTGTGTGGGTAGTTTGCCTGCATGGATGCACATGCTGCTCTCAGATTCTAGAAGATATTGACTCCCCTGGAGCTGGAGTTACAGACTCGTGTAGGCTGCTATGTGGGTGTCCTTAACCACTTAGCCATCTCTTCATCCTTGTAGGCTTAATTTTAATCACAATGTAAGAAGTCAGAATCTAAGAGTGGATGATGGTGTTTATATTTTATATACTTCTGTGAGATTTTTGGTTATCCTATGCGATCACAACATAGCTATGGTATGTCTTCACAACATGCCTGTATTGAAGTGAAAAAAATGTGGAAAAATTAGTCTGAGTTAAATTACTATTTTATTAGAAAACAGAAAAAACTTATATTCAACCATACTAGGGCCTATTATAGTTCATTGTGGAGTACTAGGTTTCACTGCTTGCTTTAGCTTTAAGCGAGGCTGAGAAAATCCTAAACTATATAACCTCTGTGGTGACAAGGACTAATCCAGAAGTGGGTTGCCATGGCTTTTTACAAGTTAATTGACATAGGTCTAAGTGTTTCTGCCTGAGGAATTTTCCTAAAGTATATAGTAATTAATTTCTTGGAGAGGAACAGAAATAGAAATATAGGATAAAATCTGGGAAAAATAAGATATTGAGGGATGGCTTGTTGTGGAGCATAGACTTGAGTTCTTAGATTGGATTTTTTTTACTGCTAAATAATGTGAAGCCACAGATTTGATAAGAGAGAGAAAGCAAGGCGGGAACAGGGAAAAAGGAATAATCTATAATTTACAATTTAAATTTAGAAGTTCTACACATGTCAATTCAGTCAGTGATAGGAAAAATATTTTTAAATTTTCATTTCTACTGAATATGTACAGACTCATTATTTTAAATATTATGGCATAACAACCATTTATGTATTATTTACATTGTTTTAGGTATTATAAGTATGCTAAAGATGGTTTAAAGCATACAAGAAAATGTATAAAAGTTAGATGTATATATTATGCAACTTTATGTAAATGACTTGAACATCCTTGGACCTTGGTGCCTAGAGGGGTCCTGGCACCAATGTCCCAAGGATACTAAGAAACAATTATATCATAAGTTAGGTCTTTTTTTCTGTTTGCTTTGATTTATCTGCATTTCTGTCTTCCTGTCTGTCTGTCAGTGTGTCTGTCTACCTATTTGTGTGTGTGTGTGTCTGTGTGTGTGTGTGTGTGTGTGTGTGTGTGTGTGAGAGAGAGAGAGAGAGAGAGAGAGAGAGAGAGAGAGAGAGATTGGAAAACTTATGGGTATGCTACCCTGTATGTGTGGAAGTTGTAAAACCTTTGTGCAGTTTGTTTTTGCCTTCTATCATGTGGGTTCTGGGGATCAAACTCAGGTCATTAGGCATGGTAGCAAGTATCACAACCTGATGAACCATTTCAATAGCCCTAATTGTTATGTTCTTTACATGTATTATTTTCTTTGATAAAATATGTACTGTTACCGTTTTTAAGTGAGATAGCTGAAAGTGAAAAGGCCCAAGTATTTTCACAGAGAGAGCTACATGATTAGTGTTTGCTTTGTAACAAAAGCATCCTATTGAGGTCTAGCTGGCATATGCAGATCTGGAAATATTTAATTCACACTCCTGACAAATGTGGAAATAAGAGCACACTCATGAAGACATCACTCCTATTAAGGCTATAAACATGTATATTGCACTGGAAGGATTCTTCTTGCCACGCTTATTATATTACTACATAATTTTTGCTGGTAAGAACTAACATAAGATGTTCTTCATAGCAAATTGGTATACAATATGTATTATTAATCAGAACTATGTTTTATTATAGATATCCAGAACTTATTTATCCTGCATTACAGAAAATTCATGTGTTGAAAACATTATCTATCCATTTTCTCCTCTCCTTAGGCCTGGGAACTGTCATTCTGTTCTCAGTTCTTATGAGCTGGAGTATTTTAGGGCCAAAATATAGTGACATCATATAGTATTTATATTCTTGTGTCTTGTTTATTTTATTCTAAGTACACTCATATTGTTTAAAGTGGTAAAACTTTCTTCATTTGTAAGGTTGAACGGTAGTCCATTGTATGTCTCTTCCATGTCCATACTGTGCATGAATATGCTGGTAGTTCTTGGCAAGGCAAGACATAGATCTCTTCATTTCTTTGAGGTCATCTGCCAGAGGTTTATTTTATGTCTTAAGTGATGCCATAGTTCTTCTGTTGTTTATGTTCTTTCAAGCCTTGTATTCTTATCTTACAACTTTTTGTATAATCATTCCTTTCCTGAACGTCTTCTCATAGGGAAAGACATTTACCATTGAGCCTGGCTAGATATTACTTGGGCCGCTCAATGCTTTTCTAAGACCTTTTTCCTGCTCTTCTCTTGTCACTGTTTCATAAACGAGGGAAGCCTTACAATTCAGTAGCCTTGTTTCAGTCCCGCAGAACAGCAGTCCTCGTGTTGCAGGACTTCCATTTATTTTTCCTAGAACAGTACCCTGGAATGTTCGAGGTGTGCGCTTCCTGTCCCCCCAGTGCTGCTCAGGCTAGCTGCTTAAGTTTTCACCTGTCGCAGAGATATATGTCCTTAATGCAAGAGCCTCCTCAGTCCGTGTGTGCGGGGGACCTATGGGGTGCCATCTCTTCACAGTCTATGAGCTGATTGGCGGAAGCTGCAGTGGCCTTCTGCAGCACATGATCTCATGAATGCTATTTTTGATTTGCTGGCATGTTAGACCCTCTTAGCTGAACTCTGCTGTTCCCACACAGGTATTACAATGCACATGTTGTTGCAAAAATATTGTTTCTGTGGAAGAATAAATGTGGAAACTCCTGTCATCTTACTGACATCATTCTGTTTTGCACATTATATTAATAAGCTCTTCATGCCAATTGTGTTGCCCTGCATGCAGACTTCCTAACCTTGATTCTAATTGTCTACTCAAGGGTCCTAATTGCTGTTTTTCATCTATACTACTATTATTTTTCCATGAATGTAACCATTATAATAATTGAAATAGCTAATACTTCTTGATTAATTGCTATGAGCCACATACTATGGTAAGAACTTTTGATTATTCTTCACAATAATTCTACTAGGTAGCCACCATTGCTATTTTTATTTTACAGGTAAAAAATTTGAAATTTGAACTCCTCCCTTGAGCTTCATACTCTGGCTCACAGCCCCAGAAGCTTTACCAGGCTGGTCCTAGGCACTCCAGGTATGACACTACCTTCTAAAACTTCTTAAACCCACTCAATAACCCCAGACTGTACCCCTTCCATGGGATCCATATTCCTACCTACAAGTTCAGAAGAAGATTTAGGCTTTACTGGAGGCCAGGCTGAATCTAGCTACCCAAAGCCCTTACAAATCCAGATTCAGATACAATACTGGATCTGAATAATCACCAGACACCTGAACCCTTGAACGCTTAAGATCAGAGAGGAAAAAGAAAACAAAGGAACAAAATACCCACCCAACAAAGACAAATGCCAGAATCAACACATAGACCTATAATTATCACAAATTCAGATGCCTAACCACTAGTGTAGGAAAACAATCAGTAACAGAAAGGAACCCAGTGATCCTAATGTAGCTGAAGCACAAGAAAACCTTAAAAATAACTTTATGACGATGATAGAGGTCCTTAAAGAGAAAATAAAAAAAATCCTTAAAGGAACTGAGGACAAAACAAACAAAAAATTGAAGGAAATCAATAAATCCCTTAAAGAATGCCAAAAGAGCCAAGAAGAAACAAACAGACAGGTGAAGGAAATGGTTCCTGACCTGAAAATGGAAATAGAAGCAATAAAGAAAACTCAAACTGAGAGAATTCTGGGAATGGAAAAATCTCAGTAAGTGAACAGGAACTACAGATGTAAACATCACCAGCAGAATACAAGAGATGGAAGTGAGAATCTCATGCATTGAAGACAGGATGGAGGAAACAGAGGAAAATCTTAAATCCTATCAATTCTTAACACAAAACATCCAGGAAATCTGGGACATGATGAAAAGACCAAACCTAAACATAATGGGAATAGAAGAAGGAGAAGAATCTCAGCTCAAAGAATCAGAGAATATATTCAACAAAATCATAGGAGAAAACTTTCACAACCTATCAAGGACATGCCTATAAAGGTACAAGAAGCTTAAAGAACACCAAATAGACTAGACCAAAAAAATTGTTCCCTTGCCACATAATAATAAAAACACAAAATATACAGAATATTAAATTAAATATACAGACTATACAGAAAGCATATTAAAATCTTCATGGGGATAAAGGCCAAGTAACATATAAAGACAGACCTATCAGAATTAAATCTGGCTTCTCAACAGAGTCTCTTAAAACCAGAAGGGCCTAGACAGATGTCTTGCAGACTCTAAGAGATCATGGATACCATCAAGATTAATATACCCAGACTTTCAATCAGAATAGATGGAGAAAACAAGATATTTCAAGACAAAGTCAAATTTAAACTATCTATCCACAAATCTAGTCCTATAGAAGGTACTAAAAGGAAAATTTCCACCCAAGGAAGTTAGCTACATCCATGAAAATACAGGCAATAGATAATCTCACACCAGAAAAACCCAAAGAAGGGAAGCACAAACACACACAGACACACACACACTGCCACCCCCACCAAAAAACTAACAGGAATTAACAATCACTGGTCATCAATATCCCCTGATATCCACGGACTCACTTCACCAAAAATGACACTGGCTAACAGAAGGGATATAAAAAATAGGATCCATCTTTCTGCTGCATATAAAAAATACCCCTCAACACTCCAGTGTGATTCTTAAAAAATGGGTACATGACATGGGGCTTAGGGGAGAGGTCCTTGCCAGAGATGTGACAGTTTGTGCTCTTCAAACATTAGGATTTTGAAATAGGTGGTGGACACAGATGTTACCTACCCCTCCAGACTTTTGGGTCTACAGAGCCCACAATCAGCCATGAGTCCTCCTGGCACCTCTGATGCCAGGCAATCAGGTACCCTCATGCCAAATAACTGCCTGAGGTCTCTAGGCCCGGTACAGGAGAATGGAAAGACAACAGCCTGTGACCCAGCTAAGAGCCCTGGCGCTGGGTGGTTGGGTACTACTGTGGTGAGAGAGTACAGGGTAGGGAGGGGAAGAGAGGGAGAGACAGAATGTTTTATATGCTGGGGAAAGAGGCAGGTCTGGAAAGGTCATGAGGAATAGGCTGAAGTGAATGGCCATGAAGATGTCTGGGCCTGCATTATGACCAAGTGCCAGGTCTTGATCGGGGAACTGGAGCAGCTGAAGGGGCCCTTGTTGATGTCTGTGGCTCCTGTCACTGCTGGTGAGTCTGTGGTCTGGGCTGCCATTTGGGGCCATGGTGACAACCTGGCCCAGGCTGCTGCTGAGGACCAAGATCTGGGTCTGTGGTCCTGCTGTGGCTGGGGTCTGTGTTGATGTCACTGATACATGTTGCCACCATATGTCACATAGATGCAACTTGTGACCATGAGGGCATCCGAGGGCCATGCTGCCACCAGGGACATCCTGATTTTAGTGGCCTGTGCTTGTTACCTGGGCTAGGGGTGCTGCAGAGGGCCATGTCTGGGTCTGTGACCCTATAGCAGATAAGGGTTTAAGTTGATGTCCAGGGCTCCTGTGGTCACCAAGGACCATGAGGATTTCTGGGGTCTGGCCAGCCACCTCAAACCATGTCAGTGCCTGAGGACTATACTGTGCCCAGGGCCACTTCCAATCTGGATGGCCCGTGCTGCCATCTGGAGCCATGCAATGCCTGGCCTCAGGTCTCTTCCTAGGGCCATGTCTGGGCCTGTGGCCCTGCAGAGACTGGGGTTTGGAATGGGGTCTGTGGCTCCAGTTGCTACCAAGGACTCTATAGATGGCATATTGGGGCCCAGGGGCTATGCCACCTCCAGGGCTGTGCTAATCTGAGGGGCCTGTGCTGCCACTGGGGCTGTGGTGGCATCTGGGTCTGAGCTGCTGTGGAGAGGGCCATGTCTGGGTTGGTGGTTTTGCTGTGCCTGGTGGTGAAATCCAAGGCCCCTATTAGCGTTAATCATTGGAACCATGCTTGCTGCGCCAGCCCCACCCTTCACTGGCCTCACCCTTCACTGGATCTACCCCTTGCTGGATATCACTGGCCTGCCTCTCAGGGGAAAGCTTGCCTCTGAACTGGGGAAAGATGGCTCCACCCCTCACTATAAGTGTGTGTCTGACCTGAGAAACTCACTGGAGCTGACCCTGTGGTTCAGGATGCAGGTAAGTTGACCCTGAGTGAAAGAGAGTAGGAGAGCTGACCCTACCTCCCACATCTGCTGTGTGGTGACATGAATGAGGGAAAGAAGCCTTCCCCCTTTCCCCATTACCACTGAGGGCAGGCTCTGGCCCCGGGGTCACAAGAGAAGGAGAGCTAGTCCTGTCCTCGCTGGTTGTAGCATACGAGTAAGCAGCCTCTGCTTCCGATCTGGGCAGCACACTAGAGCTGACCCTGTACTCAGGATGCAGGCGAGCCAGCCCTGCAGGTGTGAGACCAATAGAGCTGACACCGCCTCACCTCATCTATCCCCTACAACAGCAAAAGAGAGAGAGAGAGAGAGAGAGAGAGAGAGAGAGAGAGAGAGAGAGAGAGAGAGAGAGAGAGACCTGCCTACACCTTGCCTGGGCAAAACAGTAGCGCTGGCCTTGGCAATACGAGTGAGGGAGACTGGGATCTGAGGGCCTAAGAGCAGGGGAACTGGCATGCCTGCTCTTTGCTGTGGCTGCATTGGGTGGGCTAGCCTAGGCAGTGGTAGAGAGCTCATCTGGGTAGTGACAATAAGGGAAATCTAGTGAGCTGATCAAGCCAGCTACCACCAAGGGCCAGAACCAGGGCTATGAGCATCCACTGAACCAATGAACTGGAGCAATGTTGGAGCATGTAAAGGGAACGAACCTGCAGATCCAAAACCAGCAGGATCTCCATTACACAGAACTGTCGACAACAGGATATCTAAGAGGAACCCCAGGGAGAGCACATTACTGGTGGTGTGGCAGAAACCAGAGGCCTCAAGCCAGATCAATGACTCCTGGCAATGAATACTTGCAACTAAAGAAGAAAACACTAAAGGGTAACCTGTGTGTCTCAAAGGGCCAGACTGCAGCTTCCATGACAACATTCTTCTTCTCTTTTGTTTTTGTTTTGATTTGTTTCTTTGTTCTGCTGAGTTTTTGATTTTTCTTTTAAATTTGTTTTTATTTTGGAGGGAGGTTGCAAGGGCAGAGGGCAGATGCGAGGGGACAGGGAGATAAGTGGGATGAGAATGCATGGATTTTTACAAAGAATCAACAAAAGCAAAAAAAAAAAAAAAAAAGAAACACCCCTCATCAACATCAAGATAGATAATTCCTCAGAGTAAAGGGTTAGAAAAGGATTTTCCAATCAAGTGAACCTAAGATGAAAGCTGGTATAGCTATCCTCATATCTAACAAAATAGACTCCAAACCAAAATTAATCAAAAGAGAGAAGGACATTTCATACTTATCAAAGGAAAAACCATCCAGATGATGTATTCTGAACATCTATGCCCCAAATGCAAGAGCACCCACATTTGTAAAAGAAACAGTACTAAAGCTTAAATCACACAACAAACCCTACACATTAATAGTGGGAAACTTCAACCCCCACTCTCCACAGTGGACAGATCATCCAAGCAGAAACTAAACAGAGGAATAATGGACATAATGAACCAAATGGACCCAACAGATATTTACAGAACATTTCAACCAAACATAGAAGAATATACTTCTAAACACCTCACAGAACCCTCTCCAAAACTGACTATATAATTGGTTAAAAATCAAGTCTCAATAGATACAAAATTTAAAATAACTCCCTGTATCTTATCAGACCACCATGGATTAAAGCTGAATTTCAACAACAAGAACTATGGAAAGTCAACAAACTCATAGAAACTGAAAAAGTCTTGGCTTATTTGCCACCAGGTTAAGGAAGAAATAAAGAAGGAAAGTAAACATTTCCTAGAATTCAATGAAAATGAATACACAACATACCCAGACTTATGGGACACTGTAAAAGCAGTGCTAAAGGGAAAAGTTCATACCACTAAGTGCCAGCATAAAGAATTTGGAGAGATCTCATGCTAGTGAGTTAATAGTACACCTGAAAGCTCTAGAATGAAAAGAAAGAAACACACCCAGGAGGAGTAGATGTCAGGGAATAATCAAACTGAGGGCTGAAGTCAACAAGATAGAAACAAAAAAGAACAATACAATGAGATAGAAACAATGAGAACAATACAAAGAATCAGTGAAACAGAGTTGGTTTTTGAAAAATATCAACCAGTTAGACAAATACTTATCCAAACTAGAAGGCAGAGAGAGAATCTCCAAATTAACAAAATGACAAATGCAAAGGGGGACATAACAACAGACACCGAGGAAATCCAGAGAATCATTAGTTCATATTTCAAAAACATGTACTCCACAAAATTGGAAAATCTAAAAGAAATGGACAAATTTCTTGATAGATAGCACATACTATAATTAAATCAAAACCAGATAAACAATTTAAATATTTCTATAACCCCTAACGAAATTGAAGCAGCCATTAAAAGTCTACCAACCAAAAAAGTTCAAGGCCAGTAGGTTTTAATGCAGAATTCTACCAGACTTTCAAGGAAGAGCTAATACTAGTACTCCTTAAATTATTCCACAAAGTAGGAACAGAAGGAACATTGCCAAATTCTTTTTATGAGGCTACCATCACCCTTGATACTCAAACAACACAAAGACTCAACAAAAAAGAGAATTACAGACCAATTTCCCTCTTGAATATTGATGCAAAAACTCAACAAAGCACTCATAAACCAAATTCAAAAACACACCAAAAATATTATATACCATGATCAAGTAGGCTTCACCCTAGAGATGCAGGTATGGTTCAACATGTGAAAATCTTTCAATGTTATCCATCATATAGACAAACTGAAAGAAAAAAAACCATTATCTCATTAGATGCTGAAAAGTCCTTTGACAAATCCAATATCCCTTCTTGATAAAAGTCTTGGAGAGATCAGGGACATAAGGAACATACCTAAACATAGTAAAAAAAATATACAGCAAATCAACAGCCAACATCAAATTAAATGGAGAGAAACTCAAAGAAATTCCACTAATATCAGGGACAAGTCAAGGCTGTCCACTCTCTCCATAGCTATTCAGTATAGTACCTGAATTTCTAGCTAGACAACTAAAGGAGATCAAGGTGATAAAAACTGGAAAGGAAGAAGTCAAAGTATCATTATTCCCAGGTGACTTGATAATATACCTAAGTGACCCAAAAATTCTACCTGGCAACTCCTATAACTGATAAACACCTTTATTGAAGTGACTGAATACAAACTAGGTTAAATCAAAATAATGAGTAGCTCTCCTATATATAACATTAAATGGGTTGAGAAAGAAAGCAGGGAAACAACATCTTTTACAATTGCTACAAATAAAAAAAAATATTTTGGGTAACGCTAACCAAGCAAATGAAAGACCTGTAAACCAAGAACTTAAGTTTTTGAAGAAAGAAATTGAAAAAGATATTAAAAATGGAGAGATGTCCCATACTCATGGATCTATATGATTAACATAGTGAAAATGGCCATCCTACCAAAAACAATCTACAGATTCAATGCAATTCCCATTAAAATCCCAAAACAATTCTTAACAGACCTGGAAAGAACAGTACCCAACTTCATATGAAAAAACAACAAATCCAGGATAGTTAAAACAATCTGGAACAATAAAAGAACTTCTGGTGGTATCACCATCACTGATTTCAAGCTCTACTAGAGAGCTATAGTAATTAAAAAAAATCACATGATATTGTCATGAAAACAGACAGGTGGATCAATGGAATTGAATTGAAGACCCAAATGTAAATCCACACACCTTTGGACACCTGACTTTTTGACAAAGTAAGCAAACTTATACAATGGAGAAAAGAAAGCATCTTCACCAAATGGTGCTGGAATAATTGGGTGTCAGCTTGCAGAAGAATGCAAATAGTCATAGATCTATTGTCCTGCACAAAATTCAAGTCTAAGTGGATTAAAGGCCTCAACATAAAACCAGATACACTGAATCTGATAGAAGAGAAAGTGGGAAATAGCCTTGAGCACATAGGCACAAGAGACAACTTTCTGAACAGAACATCAAAAATGAAAGTAAGAGCAACAATGGGACCTCATGAAACTGAAAATCTTCTGTAAGGCAAAGAACACTGTCAATAAGACAAAATGGTAGACCACAGATTGGGAAAAGACCTTCACCAACCCTATATCTGGCAGAGGGATGATCTCCAAAATATATAAAGAACTCAAGAAACTAGACATCAAAAAAAAAAGTAATTCAGTTAAAAAAATCAAGTACAGATCTAAACAGAGAATTCTTGACAAAAGACTCGCAAATGGCTGAGAAACAAAGAAATGTTCAACATCCTTAGCCATCAGGGAACTGCAAATCAAAAGGACTCTGAGATTCCATCTTACACCTGCCAGAGTTTCTAGAATAAAACACACACTGACACCTTATGCTAGAGAGGACGTGGTGCAAGGGGAACACTCCTCCACCGCTGGTGGGAGTGTAAACTTGTGCAGCTACTTTGGAAATCAATATAGCAGTTTCTCAGAAAATTGAGAATGGCAGTTTCTTAGAAAATTGAGAATCAATCTACCTCAAGACCCAGCTATAGCACTCTTAGGGTTATACTTAAAGGATGCTCAATCATACCATAAGGACACTTGCTCAACTATATTCATAATAGCATTATTTATAATAGCCAGAACCTGGAAACAACCTAGATGTCCCTTGACTGAGGAACAGATAAAAGAAATTGTGGTAAATTTACACAATGGAGTATTACTCAGCTGTTAAAAACAATGACATTATGAAATTTAAAGGTAAATGGATGGAACTAGAAAAAAAATCATCCTGAGTGAGGTAACCCAGACCCAGAAAGACAAACATGGTATGTGCTCACTCATAAGTGGATATGTAAGTATCCGCTGTAAAGTAAAGGATAACCATGTGGCATTCCACAGACCCAGAGAGGCTAGTTAACAAGGAGAACTCCAGAGTGAATGCTCAGATAGCCCTGGGAAAGGGAAAGAGAAAGATTTCATGGGTGGATTGGGGGTGGGTAAGGATGGGATCATGAGGGATTAGGTTGTGGGGTCGATGGAGGGGAGAGTACTGAAAGAGACAACTGGAAAGGGGCTGGCATTTCAGAGTCAGTTAGAAACTCGGTGCAAGAGAAACTCCCAGGAATCTACAAGGATGACCCCAGTAAAACTCCTAGCAATATGGGATTCATAGCCTGAACTGGCCATCTCCTGGGACCAGGCAAGGCTTCCAGTGGAAGGATTAGGACACCAAACCAGCCACTTGACCTTCAACCTGCAGTCTGTCTTGCCTATGGGATGTGCTGGGGTACAGGTGGTGCAGAGATTGTGGAAGTGGTCAACCAATGACCAGCCTGAACCGCATGCTTCTGAGAGTGAGTCCATCCCTGACTCTGTCTGGAGTGCCAGGACTCAGAGGCAGGATGGCCCGGAGACCTAAGATAGAACTAAACACGACTAGAGAAAAAAATGTCAATGTAATGATGTCTAATGATATTCTGCTATACTCATAGGTTGCTGCCTTCTCCAATTGTCATCAGAGAGTAACTTCACACAGTAACTGATAGAAACAGATGCAGAGACCCACAACCAAAAGTTAGGCCAGGCCCAGGGAATCCTGCTGAAGAAAAGAGGGAGGATTGTGGAAGCCAGAGGAGTCAAGGACATCACAAGAAAACCCACAGAATCAACTACCCTGGGCTCATAGCAGCTCACAGACACTGGACCAATAGCTAAGGAGCCTGCATGGGATTGACCTAGGCCATCTACATATATGTGACAGTGTGTAGCTTGGTCTACTTGTGGGACTCCTAACAGTGGGAACAGGGACTGTCCCTAACACTTTGACTGGCTTTTGGGAACCTATTCCTCATAATGAGTGTCTTGCCCAGCCTTAATACAAGGGGAGGAGCTTAGTCCTACCTCAACTTGATATACCATGCTTTGTTGGGACCCATTGGAAGCCTGCCTCTTTCTGAACAGAATGGAGGAGGAGTGGATTGGGGGGAAGGGAGAGGTGGGAAGAGGGATTGAAGGAGAGGAGGGAGGGGAAATTCGTATGAATGTAAAATAAATAAATTTAATTAATTAAAAAATGAGATTCATAGAGCTTCACTAATCTGCCCTAGTAATGCTGATAATAAATAGTAGAGTTTAACCTAAAGAAAAATCACATTGTGAAAGCTGCAGGTGACAGAATTGCAGGTCCTTTGGATTTGGGTATTGTTATTTTTCCTTTACATCAGAGTCTTTAAGTAAACCTATAACATCTCATCAGAAAAATAATTAGAAATTTATTTAACTCTACACTGTGAAAATCTGAAGCTCGAATGGATTTTAGCAAAGTTCACAGATGTTGAACAGATGAAACAGGACCTGAACTCATGTTTTATGAACTTGAACTATATTTTTTCTGTTAATCCATTAATGAAGACTACATAGTTTCTCAATAAAATCCCTGCTTTGGAGTCTCCATGACTATTTACATTTTATTTCTATGCTCATTTTCTGAATAATTTCCTTTGTCATTGGTCAATAAACCTAATATTTACTTTGCTTTGAGCCAGAAAGAAAAAAAGTATCTATCTAATCCACATCATTTAATCAGTGGTTACTGCTAAGATTTATAGCGGTATCATATATGTTAAGAATTCATATATAAAAGCAATTGATTAAGAGGAAACAATTCATCCATTCATTCCATAATCATTTAGTGGGATGGTTTGTTTTGCTTTACATTTGAGGGAATTGTGTTTCATTGTGTAGGAGAAGTTCTGCTAGGAGGAGTGGTAGGCATCTGGTCACACTGTATCCACAGTAAGCAAGCAGGGAGAGATGAATCCTGGTACTGCATTCTCATTCTCCTGGTTTTTCAGGCGAGGACCCCAGAACGGAGAACGATGGGTCTTCCTACCCAATCAAACCTCTCTGGAAACACCCTCCCAGACAATGGACAAATAGGACCTTGTACAACTAAAACAACTCTGTCCAGCACAGGAAGCAATCAGTTGAGGGAAAAGAAAGCTCACGAAGTGGAAGACAATCTTTGCCAGCTGTATATCTATGAGATGGTTAATAGCCAGAATAAAAAATAAACTCGAAAACAAATAAAACAAAGAACTAAATTAACTCAATTTAAAAATGAGCCCTGCTTCTATCCAAAGCATCTTGATCATAGTTAACCCTTACTTCTCACTTCAACTTCTCCCAGGAGTTCCTGCTCATCTCACTGTCAAATTCATGCCATCCTTTTATGAATTATTTTATTTATTTATTTATTCCAACTAGCTGAGTTTAATTAATTCAGACTATGTTTGAATGGGCACAGGGTTGTTCACTGGGGCATAGGAAACATAGCAGTGGCCACACTCCTAAAGAAAACTAACTCTCATCTCCCTACTTTTCAACCCTCCCTTCTCCCCCCCCTCCTAATTTTCTCAGGAGGTCTTGTCTGTTTCCTTTTATCTGTTTCTCCTTCCCAGGGGAATCCACATATGTCTCTCTTAGGGTTCAGGATGCTCAAGAAGGGGGAAGGACAGAGAGGGAGAGAAAGGAAAGAGATAACTTGATTGAGGGATCCATTAAAGGGCTAGCTAGAAACATGGCACTAGGGAAATTCCCAGGAACTCACAAGAATGATGTTAGCTAAGACTCTAAACAACAGTGGAGGGGACACCTGAACTGGCTTTCCACTGTAATCAGATGGATGACTATCTTAATTGCCATCATAGAACCTTCAGCCAGTAACTGATGAAAGCAGATGCAGAGATCAACAGCTAAACACTGGGCCATTCTACCAGAGACCAGCCCAAGAGGGGGAGGAGCGATAATATGAGCAAAGGTGTCAAGACCATGATGGCGATACCCACAGAAACAGCTGGCCTGAGCAGGTGAGAGCTCACTGACTCTGGACTGATAGCAGGGGAACCTGCATAGGGCCAAACTAGGCCCACTGAATGTGGGGGACAGTTGTGAGGCTTGGGCAGTCTGTGGGGCCACTGGCAGTGGGACCAGAATTTATCCCTAGTGCTTGAACTGGCATCTAAGCACACTCTATTTGGAGGGATGCCTTGCGCAGCCTAGATATAGGGGGGAGGGCCTTGGTCTTGCCTTGAAGTAAATTGTCAGATTTGGGAGGCCTTACCCTTTCTGAGAAGTGAGTGGGGGTGGGGTTGGGGATAAGGGTGGAGTGGGAGGAGGAGAGAGAGTGGGAACAGGGATAGCTATGCAAAATGAGAAAAGATTGTATTAAAAAATTCTTAATAGAAAAAAGAAAAAAAACTGACTCTCCCTCCCTCTGCAGCCATCAACTGCTCAACTAGGGGTGGGGCCGCAGGAACCTGCCCCCTCCCTGTGCTTGAATTTTTAACTAGCTTTATCTTGTGCAAGTTTCCTCAAATTACCTTTGGCTGCAGGATATCCATGTGTGCCTTAGCCATGTCAAGGGATGCGATCTGACATGGTCATCAGGAAACAACTGAATAATCTTTGGACGTAACAAGTGAGATAACCTTTGGACCAAGTGCCAGGAATCTAACAATGTACGGGGTATATAGTAGCAGCTCAAAAGAGAGCAAGTTTTACACAATGGATCAAGAGGTTGTATTATGACTATTATTTTATAATAATAAATATAAATGATTTAATATTTAAGTAGCACATATACTTATTAATAACATTGGGTTACAAATCAGTCTGTCTGTCTTGGAGTCCCAGTTGCATTGTTTGGGTTCTGTTAATCAGAAGTATTTTGTCTTTGTGAACGTTAGAAATAATGTAGAAGTAATACCTATTCTTTGTCATTGTTATTGGAAGAAGCAAATCAACTGTGGTGGCTTGAATGAAACTGGCCCACATAGACTCATAGGGAGTGGCACTATTAGGAGATGTGGCCCTGTTGGAGTAGGTGTGGCCTTGTTGGAAGAAGGGTGCCAGGCCTGGTGTCTCTCTCTTCCTGTTGTCTACGGATCCAGATGTAGAACTCTCAGCTACCTCTCCAGCATCACATCTGCCTGCATGTTGTCATGCTTCTCACCATGATCATCATGGACTAAACCGCTATGACAGACCCAATTAAATGTTTTTCCTTTAAAAGAGTTGTCACAGTCATAGTGTCTCTTCACAGCAATAGAATCCCTAAGTAAGACACCAACTAAAGTTGAGAACACACTTAAAACAGGACCCAGTTATCACACATGCACAAAGTATAATGCCTATTAGCATCATTGTAATACACCAGAGAAGTAATATAAGCTCCCAGGAGATCTAGTCTCTTCTTTCCTGTGATATTGGATCTTGGGCTAATGAATTCTTCTGTAAAGACAGAATCAGAACTGTCCTATAGAAAATTGGTCGGACAACAGCAGATAGAACAGTTCTACTTGAAGAGAAGACTACAGTCAAGGCTACTTTATGAAGTATTTTTTATGGCCACTTAAGGGTCTTCATGGCTCTAAGGTGTCACCGTGGGGTAGATATAAGTTTATAAAGTGCAAAAAAGTATAGTTATGGATACCTTTTTTCTTAGTCAGTCATAAATTGGTCCTTTCCCCAGGTAGTCAGACCCCACACATACCCAGCTTGCATTTTACTCTGATTGCTTGACCCACTCTCCTCTTCACTTTTTGGATTACTCATGCTGTTTGAGTCCCTGGTCCACTTTTTTTGGGGAATAAAAATGAGAGGCATCTCTTATATCACTGATAGTTTGCACCTGATATGTGATAGATATCCTGAAGAAATATTAATGTCAGAATGGGTACGACTGGTCTGGGCGTAAATTCTGCGGTGGAAAAGAGGGTGAGCTGTGATGATTTTGTGGCAGTTGTTTGGGTACCAGGCTGCATTTCCTAGAACAGACTCCTTCCAAATGGCCTTGCAAATTCTCAGCGAAGATGGATAGATATAAGTGTATAAGTAAAGGCAGCAGTTATGATGTGGACTGAGAGGCAGATACTATTTCTCAGACCAGAAACACAGTCCAACTAGTCTACGCGTGCTATCTTGGGAGCAGGTAAATTAGTTCAAGCACCATTAGAAACTTGGTCATTGGGGCTTTTCGGTCTGTTCAGCGGGGTTCCCCGGCAATGCCGCTTTCATTATTCTGTTAAAATCATAGTCTCTGTAAATGAGAGAACTGTATGTATTGCTTTAAAAATGAATACTTCTTTTTAATTATCTATTGTATCTTTTTAGTCCAGAGATGTTTACTATATAAGGATCAGTTTGTGCCAGCAAAGCTAAGAGGTCTGTAAGAAAACATTTCTGCATTTTTAATCTGTAACAATCTTACAATTACTACATATTCAGTCTTGCAAAATCTACAGAATAGAAAAGTCCAACTTAAATCAATATTTAAATTTTCAACCAAGCTTGAGCCAGTTTTTCAGCTTTCAAGACAATTCATTATCGTTTTGTCTATTAAGTAATTATTTAACTATATGTGTCTTAAATTTGACTTTTGTTATCTAGTTAATGTAATAGAATGCTGAGAAAGTATTTAATGTTTTTTATTTAACCATTCTGTATTTTAATCTTCTCAGAGAATACATTTCAAGAGTTAATTTAACAAGTTGTTTTTTCCTGAGTGGTAACTGTGGAAATAGGAAATTTTATTGTTGGAAAAAGAGGCTGTGAAGTTTTGTAATTTAAAATTGTCTATAGGAAGTATACTAAGTATTTAGAATGATAATTTAAAAATAGAGTGATTGTGATGAAGACAGATATTATTTATTTATTTTCTGGAATCTGAGTCACTATGTTCAATAGAAATGCAAGTGCAGTGATACATATTTTCCATATGTCCGACTAGACTATATACAGATGGTATCAACTCCTGGGGAATGTGATTTATAAAAAAACAAACCAACAAAAAGATGAAAATCCTTCATATGTAGCTTTTGAAAAAGTACCAAGAACTTCAAAAAACATAGAAAACACAAGTTTGAGAATTGAAGTTCTAGACTTTCCAAACTTAAAGTTCCAAAAGATCTCTAGCATTTTCAGCATCTGAAAACAAAGCATACTGCAGTTCTGTTCCAGTCATCCTGGGTCCAGCTGAGGTCGTAGATAGTTAAACGAATTCTAATAGTCTGGTTCACAATCCTTGATTTGCAGTCAGTACTTTGAAGAAGTCAGGAAAAGAAGAGGCAGAAAGCAACTATAGATTGAATGTTTAGTCCTAAGGAATAACCCAGGGTTCATATGAGGAAAGACTAAATAGAAGAGAAAGATCAAATAAGGCAGAAACTTGGCAAGATTAGAATAATGAATGGCTGCATGGTCAAGTTTGAAATAAAACCAAGGTGTATTGATAAAGCAAATAAATACTAGGGACAGACTTGGAGCAAGTTCATGGAGCTCCAGGCTAAAAAGCTATAGTTTGGTAGCCAAATATGACCAAAAGGGAAGCATTTTTCCTTGTATCTTCTAAAGTACTTTAAAGGGGTCTACTCCACAATAAACTGCAACATTTTTCTAAGTTCTGTTTCCACACACCTGGAGCTTTTCAGTCCCTATTTCAATGCTCTCAAGTTTCTCAGTTTCTTAGATTTAAAGTATATCTCAAGTATTGCCTAGGATATATTGACACAAAATTTTTATCATTTTTTCTGTTCAAATTCAATGACAACTCTCTTTTAAGTATCTCTGTTGATCATACATGTACATGTGTACTTAAGTGTGATGTACACTTGTATGTATGTATGTTTGTATGTATTTTCCCATCTGAATATAGTGACCACTCTTGTCACTTATTGTGTAAGAACTGAACTTCAACCTTTTAGATTTCTTCTATAACCAATAACCCTCTATATTTCTTTGTTCCTTTTTCTGTTTGCAACTTATTATGTTTGCTTTATTTTATTTGTGTGTGTGTGTGTGTGTGTGTGTGTGTGTGCACATACCACAGAGCACATGTGGAGGTCAGAGGACAACTTGCAGAAGTTGGTCTTCTTCAACCATGTGGGTTCCATGAATTGAATATATGTCTGGATATAAGAGACCTGGATTCAGAGGTCTTTATCTTCTGAGTAATCTCACCATCCCCTATTAAAACAATGTTTTGTAAACCATTATATAATTTTCTGGATACCATTATGACATTTTTGAACAAAGTGTTCTCTTCCCCCATCTCCCTTGGTATCCTTCTTCTACACTGGTAGCTTCCCCTCCCAGATTATTTTCCTCTTTAATATCCCATGTATCCTTTTGCTCACCTGCATCCTTCCTCATCATCTAGTATTACCCTCTCTTGGTCTTGTACTTTACTCACATTTACATCCAGTTACATATATACATGTATGCATTATACTCTAGGATCCATATATGAATGAGAATATGTGGTTCTTTTCTTTCTGAGCTTGGGTCACTTCACTTAATATTATTACTTTATGGATCCATTCATTTTCCTATGAATTTCAAGATTTCCTTTTCTTCATAGCTGGCTTGGTTACATTTCCTAGCTATTGTGTATGAAGCACCAATAAACATGGATATGTGAGTATCTCTGTGGTAGCTTTTTGAGTAAATACTTGCCCAAGAGTAGTATAGTTAGGTCACATGGTGATTCTATTTTTAATTGTTTAGGTAGTGTCCACACTGATTTCCATAATGGCTATATGAATTTTCCAGAAACAATGAACAGTCAATACCATTCTCTCTAACATTTGCTGTCATATTTTTTGATGATAGATATTCTGATTGGTCACCCCCTTCTTTTTATAGTCACAGAATTTCTTAGCAACCAGCTGGTACAAAATGTTCCTTAGAATCTAAGAATATGAGAAAACCCAAGTTGAGAAGGAGAGAAAAGAAGATAAAAACTAGCATTTCAATACATAGTCATCATATCACTGAAATTTAATAGTTGAGGACTGGAAAAATGCATGTTGACAGACTACTTTAGTTTTGACCTCTCAACTCCCAACCAAATTATCTTGAGATTGAGTTTTATGTCTAGAACTGTAAAAAGAAGACGTAATCCAGTTCTACAAATCAGAAGACTTACTGTCATCAGAAAAAGCTATTTCAAATCCTTGGACCTCCAGTTCCTTATGAAAAAGTGTGGGTAGAATGAAAGAGGGAGAGAAGATAGGGACCAGCAGGACTCTCTTACATCTCTGTGATTAGCAAAGCAAACGTGGGATGTGTGACTCCAAAAAGTGGTGAGGCATGAAAGAGAGGCATGATGGATTGCATTGATCAATGGACTATAAATGTCTTAATGAAATACAGAAATATTGAATGCTAGATTTATAATGGAAACAGTGCACTTTAACCCAACCAAGGAAGGAGAAATCTGCTCCCCTTTCCCCCTCCTGAAAACAAAAGGGAAAAGAAAATATCTTTGGAAGCAAATAGTGTAAAAATCAAAATTCTGGAGGACCCACGAGTTACATGAAGCAGATACTGGGAATTTATCCAGTGCTGGCTGTGTAGTATCACTATCTAGAAAAGCTGAGGCAAAGTGAGAACAGATGTTGAGAGAAACTGCAATCGACCCACCCCATCAGGATGAGGCCAGGGAGGAGAGAAAAGGTTGTCTTATTGCGTTTTAGAACACCAAAGTCTGCCTCTATTCCCTAAGAGCACGATAACCATGCAAACACCCCATGTTAGCTGACCTGAACTGCAACTCAGTAGGGCAAACTTACTCAGGTTAAGGCTAAGGACAGTGACAAATAGGCAGCCTGAGTAGATCCAGCAAAAATGTAAAGTGTGGGCATCTCCTAATGTAGTGGTCTCAACCTTCCTAATACTTCAACCTTTTAATACAGTTCCTCATATTGTGGTGACCCTCAATCGTAAAATTATTTTCATTGCTACTTCATAACTGTAATTTTGCTACTGTTATGAATCATAATGTAAATAACTGTGTTGTCCAGTGGTGACCCCTGTGAAAAGGTAGTTTGACCGCCAAAGGGGTCGAGACCCATTGGTTGAGAAACACTGCCCTAATGACATATGTTTCCATGTTGTTCTTTAAATGATGAACAATGACCTTCATGTTTCTGTATCATAGACAAGTTCTATTTCTCATTATACTTGAATCTCATTTTATTTTTTACTAAATCACATGTAATATACTTTACAAAGGCTTTAAAACTCTGTATAGGTGAATTTTATTTTAATAAATAAAATGTGTTTAATGATTTTATGTGGAAAAAGAACCAGGTTGGGCATAGATACAACAGGGCCTTGGGCATTGAAATTAATGTAGGGAAAGGGTGACAATTCATAACACTTGGAAAATAGTAGGTGGTGCAGAGATGCAAAAGCAGAGCTCCTTACTGAAGCCTGGAAACTCCTAAGGGAGGCCTGACACCTACTGATGCCTGGGTAGAAATTCACCCCAACAAGTAATCCTTTAAAACTATCCTGAAACACTCTACACCACGATGTAGTCGAACAGGTTTGATTTGGAGACAGGAACAGCAGGAGTTTGTTACATAAAACATTTCAGGGAGATGAGTGAGCCAATATCCGGCTCAGCAAGGAAGAGATATTGATCCTATAATATCTGTATTTGGTTTTTATGTTAAATTGGCTTTGGGAGTTTAGTCTTTTAAAAATTATTTGATTGAAAACTTTTTCATGCAATATAGTCTGATCTACCAACTTTCACAGATTCTCCGAATCTCCCCATCTCCCCAACTACATGTCCTTTCTTTCTCTCTTTAGAGGTAAATAAACTAACAGAAGATCCTAAACAAACCAAAAAAACTCAAATAAACTATGAAACACACACACATACACCCCATGAAAATACAAACTTAGAAACCATAATATACAAGCAAAACACCAATGAAACCAAAAAATGATCAACAAAGCACTATAAGTAGTCTTTAATATGTCTAAAGGCAAATGTCAGATTTGCTTTGCTTTAGATGTGTATATTGCTCAGCTGTTTACAGTCGCTCCCTCTGTTTCCATACCTATGCTATCGTGTTCTCTCTTTCTCACAACCTACGTACTTTCCTTCTCACTCCTGTTTCATTATCTCGTGGTCACATCTTGTGCCTTCCTCTTTTTGTTTTTTATTACAAGTTTGTACAGCTTTAGAAGTCTCTAAACTCTGTATACCTTAACAATATGTCAGCTGCCTATTTCTATTTATGTTCCTTCCCCCAGTTTCTCTGCTACTAAAGCATTAATTCACAGTCGTAATTTATTTTCCTTTCATTCTTGTTTTCAGTTACCATTATCTTAGTCCCCACTGTATTATCCTTGTACTTTTATTCCCCCTGCCACAAACGATCAGAGTTAAAGGGATTATTGTTTTGAATTGGCTGATAATGTACCTCTACAGCAAGCTTATAAATCATTTGCATTTGCTATGTCAGAGTTTGCATTCTACTCTTAGAGCGTTCCTGGAGATTGTGTCTAGTGCACTGAGTGTGTGGACTACTCGAGTGGAGAGTTACTGAGCTCTGCTCCTAGTCTCGTAGAGATGAATTATACCTCAGCCATACAACAAAGTAGTTAACACTCAAACATTGGCGAATATGTCACCTGAAAGAATACAGTCATAAAATGTTTAACCACTGAGCTACCTTAGATGTACAATTGCCAACACAAAAATACTATAAATGTGAAGAGTATGAAAGTATCACACCCCAAAAGTTTACCAATTTCATAATAGTCTAATGAGTTTAAAAGTGATAAGATCTAAAACAATTTTAAAATGTTAATCAAAAATCTCCACAATGAATTCGTGCAGCAAAAATTTGGTTCTTTAAAAAGATAAACAGGATTGACAAAACCTTAGCCACACACACACACACACACACACACACACACACACACACACACACACACACAGAGAGAGAGAGAGAGAGAGAGAGAGAGAGAGAGAGACCCAAATTAATAAAATTAGGGACATAAATGGAAGATTCACATTATTAACTAATGAAACTAAGAGGTTCATTATGACTTTCTTTGAAAATTTATAATAAAATTTAAAAATGTAACCGCAGTTGATGAATAAGAATAAAACACTCCCCTCCAACAAAAACAACAACAAATTTTAAAAATGTAACCAAAGTAGATGAATGAGAATAAAATGCTCCCCTCCAACAAAAATAACAATAATAATAACAATACCAAAACTGAATAAAAACACAGCAAAGAAAGAAAACTATGGAGCAAGTTTCCTGATGAACATAACTTTAACAATTATATTTCAGCTTATATTTTCAGTTTAATTTTTAAATATTTATTTTGCTTTAAGGATATGAATGTTTTGCCTACAGGCATCTAGGTGCACTATGTGGATAAGCCCCTCGTGCTACACGAGTGGCCAGGCCCTTCCCCCCGAGAACCTCGAGCTGCCAGGTTCCACCCACAGTGTAATCTAACGGCCCTAACTGCTGGACCCTGCCCCCATCCTACAGAGTAAAAATCCCAGTCTCCGGACATGAACTCCCACAAAGCTCCACGCTGGAAAGCTCCACCCTGAAAAATAAACTCTATATAAGCTCCCTATCCTGTTCAGTTTGCTGCTGATTCTTACAAGAGACAGTCACCCTCCTGGTTTTTTCCCTCCTAATAAATCTCTTTTGTGAGGTTTGTCATGCGGTATGACTTTGTGGTATTCCTTGGCTTTCAGCTGCCAGGATACATTTCCATCAGAGCTGCAATGCTTACAATGTGCATGACTGTTGGATCCCCTTGAATTGGAAGTTTGAGAGCAACCATGTGGGTGCTGGTAATCAAACTGGGTCCTCTGCAAGAGTAACAAGTACTCTTAACCACTGAGTCATCTCTATGGTCCTAAAGTAAAAGTTATTAAGAAATGTAGGCAAATCAAACTCAACAAAACATCAAAAAGATTATTCACCATAATCAAATTAGCTTCATTCTATAGTTGCTAGAATGTCTAGACATATACAAAACAACATATACTATATCAACTAAATAAGCTAAAGGACAAAAATCACCAGATCATTTCAATAGATGTAGAAAAGGACATTGATAAGCCAAAGGCAAGGAAAAGTCCTAGGCTCTAAAACCTCCTTCTATTATTGTGCTAAATGATCATGCTGTCAAAGTACCTTCTAAATATTTGTATTTATGCTGATAGACCTAAGATGCTCTCAGCCTTTGTCACTGAAACTTATTTTTTTTTTTTTTGCCGTGGGCAGAAGTCAATGTAGAGATTTGTAACTCACCCAAGTTATGACAATAAGAAACTTAGTGTTCAGCCTTGAAAAGGACATCTATATCATCGTCACCCTTGCAAACACTAAGGCTCAAGAAACAGCGAAGAGGAGGAGGCAAAAAGAATGGATGGGTGGAAAAGACTGCTGTGAAAGTGTCTTCTGGACATGACAGGCATGCCACACTTGTGAACTCATAGCAGCTGTGGTCTATCCACAGGTGACCTGCACAAGATCAGGACAGCCCAAATCTTGGCATATTCAGCGTACATGATCTCTGCCCCCACCCCATCTTACTGAGGAGCTACATTGGCAGTAGATAGTTGTTGGAGGAGGAAGAATCAGTCTTATTAAAGGATAACCAATAATAGGATTTCAGTGCTCCAGTGGATAGGCCTACGCTCATGCACATATGGATAACACTAAAGGGTCTTGGATTATAGGAAAAGAACATGAATTAGGGAGGGAGGATATGTTGAGAAGGATAGCAGAGGAATTGGAGGGAGTAAGTGGGGGATATTTAATTGTATGCAGACAAGAAATTCTAAAAAATAAAGAAAATAATTTAAGTAAAAGAAGATTTTGACAAAGTCTATCATCTCTTCATGTAAAAAAACCGAAGAAATTAAAAAGAGAAAAATACATTAATAGAGTAAAAAGTATATTTGACAACAAAACTATAGCATCATTGTACTAAGTAGGAGTGAGGAAAAGGTGTTGATTTTTCCTACTGTTATTCAATATGGTGCTTGAAGTCTTAGCTGGAGAAATAAAATAAGAAAGGAAATCAAATAGGAAAGAAACAAGTCAAAGTATCCTTATGTAGTGATGGAGGAGGAGCGGGCAGGCTGCAGTCCCGTCCTGTCCGGCTCCAGTCTGTTTGGCGCAGGTCCCCTTGTTCTGTTCTGCCCAGCTAGTTTAACTCCCGAAATAATTACACAGAAACTGTATTTATTGAAATACTGCCTGGCCCATTAGTTTTAGTCTCTTTTTGGCCAACTCTTACATCTTGATTTAGTCCATTTTTAATAATCTGTATTTACCACAAGGATGTGGCTTACCGGCATGAGTCTAACCACTGTTCATCTTGGGCTGGAGAAGCATGGTGTCTGCCACACTTTTTTTCTCCCCAGTATTTTGTTTTGTCTCCTCTGCCCACCTAAGGGCTGCCCTATCAAAAGGCCAAGGCAGCTTTTTTATTTAACCAATAAAAGCAACAAAAAATACAAAAGGACCTCCTACACCATCCTTATTTGCAAAGGATGTGATCCTGTATATCAAAGGCCCTAAAGGCTCTACCAGAAAACCCTTAGAACTATAAATATTTTGACAAAGTAGTAGAATACAAAATCAACACACAAAACTCAGAGCCCTATATATCATTAACAATCAGCATAAGCAAGAAATAGTGCCATTCATAATACTCTAATGATTCCTTGAAATTGAAGTTAAAGATTCCTACAATGAACACAGATAAATACTAAAGAAACAAATTGAAGCAGACATTAGAAGATGCAAAGCCCCCTCCCATGCTCATGGATTGTCAGAATTAAATTTGCAAAAGTGGCTATCTTGACAAAAGTAATCCACAGAATCAATCCAATCTTCATCAAAATTCCAGTGCCATTCTTCACAGAAGTAGACATAAATAATTTAAAAACTCTTATTGAAGCACAAAAGAACCAGAGTAGCCAAATCAATTCTGAGCAAAAAGAATGGTTCTGGAGGCACCACTATTCTTGATTTCAAGTTATGCTATAGAGATAAAGTAAAACCAGCATGGTGCTGGCATGAAGACAGATGCGAAGATCCAAGAGCTAGAATAGAGTACCTAGAAAACATTGCACATATCTAAAACTACTAAATTTTCAGCAATAGTGTCAGAAATACACTTTGGAGAAGTGAATGTCTTTTCAACAAGCTGTGGTGGGGAGATTGCATAACTGATGGAAGTCAATACAGGAAAATACTGCAAGAACTAGGTATAGACAGGGTCTTCCTGAATAGGACCCAAGGAACTCAGAAAATAAAACCAAGAATTAACAAACGTGATTGTATAAAGTTAATTCTCTGTACATCAAAAGGAAAACGAGTCAAGAGACAGCCACTGGAATGAAAGAAAAATCTGCACTAACTGTACATCGGGCAGTTGATCAAAGTCTAGAACTAAGTAAACAACACCAAGAAAGCAAACAACTTGATAGGTAAGTCGGCTCATTAAATGAGCAAGCAGTTCTCAGAGATGAACTACAAGTGGCCAATAAACACGTGAAAATATGCTCAAGATTCCTAGGCATCAGAGAAAGTTCAACTAAATACACATTGAGAGTCTACCACACTCTGGTCAAACTGGCTTTCATTAAGAAAACAAGTCATTCGCCTGTCACTGCCTGTGGCAGGAGGGAGAGCTGGCAGGAGGTCATGAGGGCTGGAGACTTGGTTCTGCCTCTAAGTACTCCTGAGAGTGGGTCTTGCAGCTCACCCGGGCAGCTCAGGAGCGCTGACCCTGTTGTCCGGAGTGTGCTTAAGCTGGTCCTGAAGGTGTGAGAGTGGGAAGAGCTGGGCCCTCCCCTCTCCCTCATCAGCCACACAGTGGCCGCATGGGCAAGGGAAAGATGCCCTGCCCCCATTTCACTGCCTGCAGCAGGTGGGAGAGCTGGCCTGTTATGAGAAGGAGCAGTTCATAAGAACAGGAGATGTGTCCCTGCCCCTCACTAGCTGCAGCAGTCAGAAGAATGGGCCCTGTGCCATGCCTGGGCAGCACAGTAGATCTGTCTCTGGAGGTGTGGGTGTTGATGAGCCACCAGAGGATGTGAAATAGGAGAAATGGCTTGCCCCTTGTGGCCTGTGACACTGAGCGAGCTATCTGGGGCTGTGCTGGAGTGCTCGTCCTGCTGGTGAGGATGAGAGAGAGCTGGTAGGCTGACCAACCCTGCAACCACCCAGGCCCAGAACCAGGGCTATGAGTTGGTTCGCCCCAACATCCACCCGGTCTATGACCTGCTGGAGCACTTGAAGGGGCAAGTCATGCAGATCCAAAGCTACAGGATCTCCACAACACAGGGCAACAAGAGAATATCCAAGAGGGACGAGTCCCATTGAGGGCCCAGTATCGAGGGTGTAGCAGAAGCCAGAGACCTCGAACCAGATCAATGACTCATTGTAACCGACACTTGCAAGCAAAAGATGTGTGGACTAAAGGGTACACTGTGTGACACATTACATCTTCCACGACAAGATTTTGATTTTGTTTTTGTCTTTTTATTTTATTTTATTGGGGGGGGTCGCAAGATCAGAGGGCAGACATGAAGGGGTGGGGAGATGAGTGTGGTTGGGGTACATGATGTGAAAGCCACAAAAGAATCAATAAAAAGTTAAAAAAAATAAAACAAGTCATAAGAAATCCTGGATAGGAAGTAAAGAACAATGTACCCTTATATACTTTTGGTGGCACTATAGATTTGTTCAAGCAGTGTGGAAATCAGTATCATGGTGTTTCAAAAATTAAAAACACAACTATTATGTGATCCAACTATACAACATCTAGGTATATACTTGAAGGATTCTACATCAATAGACCACAGAGACTTGTATATCTGTGTCTGTTGAAGCACTATTCACAATAGCTAAGAAGTGGAACTAATTTAGATGTTTTCAAACAGACGAGAAGATACAGAAAATGTCGCATACACACAAAACTAAGTTTTATTCAGCCCAGAAGAGCAAAACTATGCTCTTTGCAACAAAATAGATGCCCCTGGAGATCATCACATTGAACAAAATAAGTCAGATACAAAAAGATAAATATCGCAGGATTTCTTCCGTTTGTGTATCCTTGATTTTATATAGACACCTAAAATGATGTGTGCACATATGCCATGAATGTAGAAACAAAACTGCTTGGCGTAACAATGGATACTAATGGGAAGGGGCAGTGGGGAGAATGAGGAGGAAATGCTGTTGAATACAATCAAAATAAACGCTTTATTTGTATGATAATACTTTTATGAAACCCATTACTATGTATAATGACCATATGCCAAAAGAAACTGCCAATTTCCAAAATAAAAATCTGAACTCTTACTATATGTAATAACTGCTGTGTTAGAAGGTTGAATAATTAACAGGGATGCAGTTCAGTGGTAGGGCATTTGCCTGGTCTGTACAAGACCTTGGACTTGATCCTTAACTCTTGAAAAATTATTTAAAATACTAAAAATAATAAAAGTAGAAATATCAAGGGTACCTCCTTTGGAATGTTTGTTACCATGAAATAACTGTGCAAGATATACTTGTTATAGTGTCTAGAAATTATACACTGTACACATTAGTAAGCACCAAAAAGTCCTGCCTTGGGTCTATCTAAGAACACAGGCATTACATGACAGAAAGGTGGTAGAGGGTGAAGGATTATGAAATCACTAAAGCCTCAGATAGTGGGTACTTTTGACAGCAGAAGCTACCCCATGAATAATCTAGAAGCTCCATGATCATTATTGAGGTTTTACGGTCTTAGAAAATAAGTATTATTAAACCTTATTGGAATTGTAGAAGAAAGCCAACTTGCATATCACCCAGAAAATGGCTTTATTAAAAAATTCCATGAATGAGAAAACTTCAAACAAATGTTCTTACTTGGAAAATAAGGAAGGAATGTTCTGCAAGCTTTGGAAGAAGGGTGTGATTGACTTTCAACAGTGCGCTTGCACAGGTCATCTAACTACAGATTTTATTGAAGCAGAGGGATATTTTGAAGATTAAAAGTCATTATTATTAAATTTATTAATATTATTATTTATTAAATTTATTGTGTACATGTATCTATGCACACACATCCCAGGATGCGTGTGTGGAGGCCAGAGGCAATAATGTCTGAGCAGTATAGCTTTATAGAGTTCCTTAATTACTATTCCAGTGAAATGGGACCTTTATCACTAGAGAATGTAATTTCCCAATGGAGGAAATTTGAAGTTTCAAAATATCTTTACTATTGTCAAATTAATTGATTCTTAGATAGGAAAAGTATTTAGCTTGCCAGAATATGGGTAAATAATAGTAAGGATATTGCCATGAATTTACAAGTGGCATAAGCAAAGATTCTAAAACTTTTTGCTTCTGTGGACATTCTCCTTCATTGCAGCACAAAGATTATAAATTTGACAGATGGGATATGGACCAGGGAAATCCTCTGTGATGGCATTGTAAATTTCCCCCACCCACTGTTAAGATACGTTTCTATTTTTTTCTTTTATTGTCAGGCTCCATTTTATCCAAAGCAAATTGTAGTTACAAATAATACCCCTGGTCTTCCTTTCTTCTTAATTAAAAAATTAAAAGATACTTAGTGACTTTTAAAATTAATTGAACATAAGCAAAAAAAAAATCAATCATCCTACCAAGGAAGATAAGCACCACTGTTGGTGTATTTTCTTGCAAGCTACGTGTAGTGAGTTGTATATATTTGATGTGTTCTGGCACAGCTGGTTTATAGAAGGAGGCTGCACTGTGCATATCAACCATACTCCAGGAAGCCTTCATGCTCAGGTCTATATGTCCAATGTGAACCAGACTCCATGATTTCTTCTTTTTTAGTGTGTACGTGTGTGTGTGTGCATGCATGTGTACATGCAAACCCAGACACATAGTTTTCTGCTTGCTTGTTTTGCTTTTTAAGAGCTAGAAAGAATACGAAGTTTGATGGGTATGGGGGAGCTGGGAAAAATGAAAGCGTATAATAAAAAAAATACATTGTGTACAATTTTCAAAAAATAAAAACAAATAACAGGTAGTCCTTTTGAGTGTTTCAATAATAAATTACCCTGGAAACTCATTATACCTATATAAAATGTTTTATTCCCTTTTGTGACAGCAATCAGCACCCAAGAAAATGTTGATCAGTAAAAGTAAGGCTTTAGTCTTATTGATTACTGCTTCAGAAAGAGAAAACCTCCAAACCCATTTCCTCCACCTCCATTCATTCAACTTTGACTGCCATTACAACTGTAACCACGAGGTGGCAGTAATGCAATCAAGCAGGTGGACCCTGAAAACAGTCACTGTAAGTCCTCTTATTTACGGTGTCACAAAGACTTAGCAACTTGGAAGCCGAGTGAAACCCATGAAAACTAAGGAAGATGTTACTACCACTATATCATGTCACTCCTGTGGCAGTAGACACATTAGGTACAGAGAGAAGGGAGAGTTGTTTTTTTTGCTGTTGTTATTTTTGCTGTAGTTTTGCTGTTGTTTTCAATGTACTAAGTTTGGCCCTCTTTCCCAGACATGATTTTTGCTAGTACTCCAATTTATTTTTTAGAGATGGAGCCTCCTTTCTTGCTTCTTTGTTAAGTAAAATAACATGGAGTTTGTTACTGAAGAGTCATATCTTTTTTTGCAACACCTAAAGGTGACTAAATTACAACGTGGCTCTTAGCTGTGGCTGAGAGAGTTTATGAACATAGAACTAGAATATGGAAAGAGCAAGGTTTCTGAAAATCAACTTTATTTCGACATCATTTACAAACAATAAAATCTACTTCCTTAAGTAAACAGTTGAGTATTTTTTTGTGTATTCACACAGGTATACTAGCATCATCAGAATCTAATTTTATTTAATTTTATTTATTTATTTAATTTTATTTAATTTATTTTTTGTGTATTCACACAGGTATACTAGCATCATCAGAATCTAATTTTATTTATTTATTTAATTTTATTTAATTTATTTTTTGTGTATTCACAGAGGTATACTAGCATCATCAGAATCTAATTTTAAAACATTCTTATCATCCTCTAAACAAACATTATAGCCATTAGCAGCCAGTCTCTATTTGCTCCCAAACTACCCTGCACCAGGTAACCACTAAAGTATTTTCTGTATCTAGATGCACATATAATGACACTTCACATAAATGGAGTAACATAATATTTAGTCTTTTGTCATTTGGTTCTTTGAATTAGTATATTTTCAGTGTTCATCACAAAACAACATATTTCAGTACTTCATTCTTTTACATTATATAATAATAATTCATATGAAAGAAAAAAATCTTATTTGAAAACTCAGAGAAGAAATGAGAGGAAAAGCCAAACTTATTTATTAATTCTTCATTTCATGGACATTTAGGCTATTACTATTTGGGCTATTATGAATGATACTGTAAAGAACATTTGTTTATAATATGTTGAATGCATGTCTTAATTTTTCCTAAATGTAAAATTCTGGTTCTAGGATTGGAGAGTTGGCTTAGCAGTTAAGAGCACTGACTGCTCTCCCAGTGGACTTGGATTTGGTTTCTAGCACCCACATGTAGGTAGCTCACAACCATCTATAACTCAAGATCCAGGGGATCTGATATTCTCTTCTGGTCCCCATGGGCAACAGGCACACATGTAGTGCACAGACACACATGCAGGTAAAACACTAGTACACATAAAATTTTAAAAGAATTCTGGTTCATATTGTAGCTCTTTAAAGAACTACCACACATTTTGGATATGGCTGCATACTCTTATTATTAACAACAACATTTTTTTAATTATTGCACTTTTTTGTCAATTCATGTTATCTATAGTTGGAATGTTGTTATCCTAGTGAATATGAAGTGGTATTTTATTGTAGTTATAATTTGCATTTACTAAATGACTAATAATGTTATATGTTTTTATGTACTTATTGGTAATGTGCATATTTCATTTATTTTGGAGAAATGTATATTTATATTATTGGTATATTTGAATAATTGGGTTATATTTTAATTGAGCAATATAAATTATTTACAGTATAACATATGCAAGTCAAAGGAATCTTCAGCTTCAGTGCAATCTCAATAGAAAGTTGAGAGAATTACTCTTCAATATAAACAGAAAAAACAATCTTAAAATTGATATAGAAGGGCCAGTTTAATGGCTCACTAAGGAAAGACACGCTAAGTTTAATATTCAAAATCCACATAGTGGAAGGAGACAACTGACCCCTTTACATTGTCCCTGGAGCATGTGCACATGTGTACACACAATACACACACAAATAAATGAGCATAATGAAATAACTCATATAGAAATACAAAAGATCCCGTATAGTAAAAGCAAACCTAATAAAAAAAGATTATCACCATACTTGATTTCAAAATATAATACAGAACCATAGTCATAAAAAGAGCATGATCACTGGCACAAAACCAGATGCCCAGATTAATGACACAGAATAGAGACTTAGATATAAGGACACAGAGATACAGTCATCTGAGTTTTGACAAATATTACTTTAAGATTCTATGTCACCCAGTCAGATTGGTCATCATCGAGAATACAAATGATGACAAATGTTGGCAAGGATGTTGAAAAGGGAGAACCATTATTCACTACTGGTGAAGTGCAAACTAGTACAGACACTATGGAAATTAGGAGGAAGGCTTCTCAAAAAGCTAAAACTATGAAGACCCATGCATGCCTCTCCTGAGCATATGCTAGAAGAGACCCATGCCTTATGGCAGGGGAGTTTTGGGGGGCTTCAGAAGTCACAGTCCCTGGGGGGAATTTATGACTGATGTTTTGTTAAATGGACATGAAAACAAACAACTTTTTAAATTTTGTTTATACATATAAATTGATGCTTCTCTCAACACTGGTCAGATATACATTGTTTCGCTGTTGGTCATAAAAAATCCAGAGGCTAATCACTGGTTGAAATACTGAGAATAATTGACTGCCAAATGCTCAGTCATGAACAGAGCATCGTTATCAATCCCTCCAAAGGCCAAAGCACCTTGTAAATAAAGAACAGAAAGATTCTATTCTGACATGGCCATCACAGTCGTGAACACACGTGAGCTGTAGCTACCTGAACAAGACCTGCATTAAAAAAGACGTGAGAGGGGCTGAAGGAATGACTCAGTGATTAAGAGGACTGGCTGATTGTGTGGAGGACCTGGGTTCAGTTCCCTGCATGGCGACTAACCCCAGCTTCAGAGGACTCAGCAGCCTCTTCTGACTTCTGAGGGCACAGAAACCCATGCAGGAAAAACACCCATGCAATAAAAGCAGGAAGGGAATTATTTAGGATGAAGATAGCAGCCGTAAGAAGGGCAGGAGAGTGAGTATTAAGGATTTCTAGGTGGTAAATATGAGCACAATCTATTGTACAAATAGAAGAAAGTCTCAATAAGTTTTTGAAAAATCATCAAAATGAAAAGAAATTAGATAAAGATGAGAAAAGAAAATAGGTTTGCAAAATAAAATAATACACAAAATATATTCCCATTCTTTATATTATCTTTTTACTTTCTTTCATGGTGTCCTACAAGACACAAATTTTAAGCTGTATGATATTCAATTTACTCACTTTTGAAAAATATTTTTGCTTTTGTATCATCTGAAAAAACCCATTGCATTATCCAAGTTCACTAAGATATAAGATACATGTCTCCTTTATAGATTTTATTTTTACTTACGTGTCTCTGTGTGTACATAAATTACAAGTGTGCAGAAATTCACAGAGGCCAATACAATGTGTGGGATCTCCTGGAACTGGAGTACTAGGCAGTTGTGAATCACTTGATGTGTGTGCTGGGAACTTAACTTTCTTTTCTTTTCTTTTCCTTCCTTCCTTCCTTCCTTCCTTCCTTCCTTCCTTCCTTCCTTCCTTCCTTCCTTCCTTCCTTCTTTCCTTCCTTC
>PVIU01019727.1:0-35692 GCA_004026605.1 Ondatra zibethicus
TTATGTTTTTGAATGGAAAAAATAAAACAAAACAATGTATGAAAAAGAAAGAATTGTTCATCATCCATAGCAAACAGCAAAATGCAAATCAAAATGACCCTGAGATTCAATATTACCACAGTCAGAATGACTAAGATTAAAAACACAAGAAACAGCTCATGTTGGAGAGAATGTGCAGTAAGGGGAATTCATCTTCATTGCTTGTGGGAGTGCAAAATTGAACAATTACTTGGGGTTTCTAAGGAAAATGGAACTCAATCTACCTCAAGACCCAGCTATACCACTCTTGAATATATAACCAAAAGATGCCCAATCATACCACAAAGACCCTTGCTCAACTATGTTCATGGCTGCTTTATTTGTAATAGTCAGAACCTGGAAACCACCTATCCCAGACCAAAGAATGTATAAAGAAATGTGGGAAATTTGCACAATGGAGTACTATTCAGCTCTTAAAAGCAATAACACCAGGAAATTTGAAGGCAAATTGTTGGAATAAGAAGAAAAACATCCTGAGTGAGCTAACTCGGACAGAGAAAGACAAACATGGTAAATACTCATTCATTCATAAATATTAGCTATAAAAAAAAGGATTGGCATGTTACAATCCACAGTCCCAGATAGTCTAAGTAATGGGGAGAGTTCATGGTGGGACTCTTGATTTCCCTGGGAAGGGGAAATAGAAGATATTTTGTGAGTAGACTGAAGGTTCATGGGCAATCAGGTTGTAGGGGTGGAGGGAAGAGAGCTGAATGATAATACTGGAAAGCCAAGGCATTTAGCATTCAGGAAAAACTTAATGCAGGGATATCTCCCAGAAATCCACAAGGAAGACCTGGTGTAGGAGGTCCTTCTGCATTTGTGTTGCTTTCATTGGTTGAATAAAGAAACTACCTTGGCCTTTTGATAGGGCAGATCTTAGATAGGTGGGAAAAAGAGAACTGAATGCTGGGAGAAAGAAGGCTGGTAAGAGAGCTGCCATGAAGCTGCCAGGTCAGAAAGCACTGAATCTTTCCTGGTAAAACAGGACCTCGTGGTGACATACAGATTATTAGAAATGGGTTGAATGAAGATGTGGGAGTTAGCCAATAAGAGGCTAGAGCTTATGGGCCAAGCAGTCATGTAATTAATGCAATTTCTTTGTGGTTATTTCGGGTGTAATCTAGCTGGGCAGCAGAATGCAGCCCGCCTGCCTTCTACAACAGGTTGGTACCTCAACATGGTATACTAACTCCATGTAAAACCTAAGAGGACTTAAAAAGAAATTCTAGACTAAAAAAAAAAAAATACAGAGTTTAACACAGCTTCTTGCTGTTTGCTGGCAAGATTTTCCTGATTTAGCTGTAGTGGAAGAAATGCTGGCTTTCTGCCAGTGCAATCTCTGGTTCTTGCAGGAGACAGAGAATTTGGATGGGGTTTTGTGAGTAAAGTTCTATGGCTTGCTTGATGGCAATGTGGACTGCTTTGTGCCTGGAACTGTGCACAGCTCAGGGGCATCAAATGGCTCTGAGTCAGGACCAGCTCTGCCATGCTGAACTGTGCTGATCTCAGGCAGGAACTATCATTAATTATCATAATAACAGCACAGTTAAGTTTTAGACTGGTCAGAAAAGAGGTGGTACCATATTACCCCTACATGGTGCAACATAAGTTTTTAAGATGTGCTTATTACTTTAAGAAATGCCCCTGGATAGTAAAGAATTACAGATTCAACATAGGACAGATTAAGACATGAAAGACCTCAAAATGGGTCATAGTATTAGATAAGTGTACATAGGCTTACAAGAGAAAAGAAATAAAGAGTATAGAGAGTCATAAAATAAAGTTAATGCTTTAAAAAAGGGTAAAATCTTTAAAGAGACAGAGTATAGATAGTTATAGATTAAAAGAAATAAAAAATAAGGCACATAAAAATGGAAAATTCACAGAGAACATGGATTATGTGTGTTATTGTGTTGTCTTTATTTTTTTTTACTGTGAAGGAACTAAATACAGAGAGACATTTCATTGTGTGGTCTTCTAAGCTAAACCAGCATATATAATCTAAAGGTATCTTGACTTCAGAACTTAGGTCTAAGGATATGATGCTTTGGAAAAGAGGTTCTTCTTTTGTTTTTACAGAAGATGAAACCCTGGGGATTGCTTCGAGACCAATATGGTATGATAGACCATGCCCTCCTGAAAGGTCACCCTAAACACCTTCAGAAAATTACTTCACACAACTGATGAACCTAGCACATAGGATATAGCATGAAAGACCTGATTAACAGTGCCCCCATTCAGCACGAAGCAGTTTGGAGAGAAATAACTGCCCATATTCCCAAATATTGTTTATAAATGTTCTTTTACATTAAAAGGGGAATATGATATAGATATAAATAATTTTCATTGGTATAAATCTTGATTTATTGATACAAGTTTAAGGTCAATTTTGTTATATATATATGTGTATTTCTGATCTTGATTAAGGTATTGTGATTGTGTAGTTCATTTAAAAATGTAATGTATAATTAAGAAATATAGGTTAATAGATAGTCATCTATAATAGTCAAATTTGTAGTCATGTTAGTTAGATTTTTCTAGATATATAGAGATATATTTCAGTTAGATAGGCATTCTTCATATCTTTCAAATACTACAGATTATGGCATTTAATGTTTTAATAACATAGGTCTTTTCATGACAATGAGACATGACTGCTCCCGGCAGCACCAATCTACTTCAATAGAAAAATGGGCATTGTTAGCCATTTAGGCAAGAAACTGCTTTTGCCTGGACTGTTGCATAAACTGGACATGAAGAACCTGCAGATAAAGGACTGCTGAACTTGCCTAAAGGTAAGATGATCCTTTGGGGTTCCTGATTCATGAAGGAGTCTGCAAGACATTCTGCTGGATACAGAAGAAAGTGACTGAACTCTCTTGGAAATTTCCTGCTTTATGAAAAAGTCTGCTGGATACTATGGGCCTATAGGCTGAAGATGGATGCAACAGAAGAACTTTGGGTGACTCTCCAGGCAACAAGATGTCTCTGTCATTTCAAGAGTTTTGAAAATTGCTTAATTCTTATTTACTTAAGTAATATTATATCCTTCTGGAGTCTTTGATGGAGTTGAAGAATGGATAGTTATAATTATAGTTTTCCTTAATGATAAAAGATAAAGTAGATATAAATATAGTAACTGTAGTTATTGCTTGATAACTGTTTTGTTATATATAATTTTACTATGTTAAAGTGAAAGCCTTTCTTTTTTGTTTAAACAGAAAAGGGGAAATGGTGCAGGAGGTCCTTCTGTATTTGTGTTGCTTTCATTGGTTGAATAAAGAAACTGCCTTCGCCTTTTGATAGGGCAGAACTTAGATAGGCGGGGAAAAGAGAACTGAATTCTGGGAGAAAGAAGGAAGGCAGAGAGATCCACCATGAAGCTGCCAGGTCAGACATGCTGAATCTTTCCTGGTAAGGAATGACCTTGTGGCAACATATAGTTTATTAGAAATGGGTTGAATAAAGATGTGAGAGTTAGCCAATAAGAGGATAGAGCTTTTGGGCCAAGCAATAATTTAATTAATACAATTTCTGTGTGATTATTTTGGCGTAAGCTAGCTGAGTGGCCGGATGTAGCCCGCTCTCTTCACTACAAAGACCCCAGCTTAGATTTCTAGCAATAGCAGATACTTAGCCTGATCTGGTCGTGTTCTGTGATCAGATTTGTGCCTTACCTGATTGTCATCAGAGAGGCATCATATAGCAACTGATCTAAATCGATACAGACCAAGTGCCAAACATTGGGCAGAGTTTGGGGAATCCTGCAGAAGAGGAGGAGAGAGGATTGTGGGAGTAACAAGGATCAAGAACACCACAAAAGGCTCACAGAATCAGCTGTCCTGCCGTCATAGGTGCTCAAAGAGACTGAATTGACAACCAGGAAGCCTGTATGGGAGTAACACTCTGTGGGTGCATTACAGTTTGTTACACAAGAGGTTGGTCCTCTTGTAGTACTCCTAGTAATAGGAAGAATGTTTGTCTCCAAATCTTTTATAGGTCTATGGGACCCTAGTCCTTGTGCTTGATTTCCTTTCCCAGCCTTAATGCATGGAGACATGCTTAGTCTTGCTGCAACTTGATATGCCATGTTTTGTTGATACTCATGGGAGATCTGCCCTTTCCTTTGCAGAGATGGAGGGGGAATGGTTGGGGGATAGGAAAAGAGGGAAAATAGGGGTAGGGCAGGAAGCAAAAGAGGGAGGAGAAACTGCAGATAGGATGTAAAATAATGGATAAATAAATAAATTTATTAATAATATTAAATAAGTCTTTAAAAATAAAATATTAATTTAAACAAAATAAAACTTATAAGTATTGTTTTTCATTTGCAAACGAAGAAACTTAGTTGTTAAAATCATTCACCCAATAAATATGGATCCAAGCCAGAAAAAATAAGGGTCATCTTTCTTAACCAACAATCATTGGAATTCTAATCAAAACTATGATGTACCTTGCTATGAAACAACTGTATTGCATTTATTTTTTTTTTAATTTTCATGAAACAAGTACAGGAATATTTAAAAAATGACTCAGGTATAGAACCAAACCAGACATTTGTTTCCTTATATTAATTTATTCAATTGTCCATCTATTCTTAAATTCAATAAATAATTATGAGGTTTCCTCATATGCCAAACTTTAATTAGGACCTCTAGCAGGTGATCAGAGAACATAGTTTTTTTTTTATGGAATGATAAACCAAAATTCCATATTACAAGTATAAATAACATGGCGAGTAATGAATGAAATTGTTAAAATATGATAATAAGAATATTATAACACTCTTACACACTAATTTCAACCCTAAAGCAAGTAAAAAAGAAACCCATTGCTGAAGAAAATCAGAGAAGAAGCACATGAATAGCCAAGCTATCAGGTATATGAAAGCATCAATCAGAAAAAAAGAAACAAGCAAACAAAATACACTCATGCCTATTGAACAGAATTGAACAAGCTTTGAAATCATGTTTCAGCTATGTAAAACTCTATGATGGATTTGCAGCACACCAAATTTTTTTCCTGTAAATGTTTTTGTCAATGTAAATAAAAATTAAATTGAGAAACTGTAGAGTTAATTCTAAGAAGACAAATACAGCAAACCCATTTTGTTGAAAGGAAATAGATATCTGGAAAGAAAAGGATGGAGTAATTTCTCAATCTTTGGTAAATATATAGAGCTAAAATCTATATTTCAAAATTCATGGTAAATCTGGAAAAAACCTAAATGCTCCTTGACCAAAGAATGGATTAGGAAAATGTGGTACATTTACATAATGGACTACTACACAGGAAAAAAACTGCAAAAATTATATCTTGAATTTTGCAGGCAAATAGATGGAGCTAAAAGCATCATTTTGAGTGTTGTAACCCAGAGCCAGAATGAAAATTATCAAAAATACTCACAAGTGATTTTTAAACATAAAGCTAAGAAAACTAGGCCACAAATCACAATCCCAGAGAACCTAGAGAACAATGAGGACCCTAAGAAAGACATACATAGATCTAATCTACATGGGAAGTAGGAAAATACAAGATCTTCTGAGTAAATTGGGAGCATGGGGACCCTGGGAGAGGGCTAAAGGGGAGGGGAAAGGCAGGGAAGGGAACAGAGAAAAATTTAAAGCTCAATAAAAATCAATAAAAATGAAAATAAATTCATGGTATATGTATATTTAAAACATTTCTAAGCCCTCATGTCTAATTTGAAATCAAGGCTCTTTCATTATTGATTAATTCAGGCATATTCAAATTGCAGGTTCTAAAATGTGATATAGAGAATGAATTTAGTTTTCTTTAATGATTTCTCTTATCAATATAAATCTGCCTATACATATATGAATATTTCCATATATATGAATTAATTACCAAATTATAGTATATGTATATATTGAGATAATTTCCAACTAATATTATTTTAATTTTTATCTTTTGGGGTTGGGTATTCATATGTGTGCAACTGACAGTGTTTGTCAAAAGTTAAATCCCATTTTCTGTCTGCCTTGTTGTTTTAACACAAACAATAATACTTCACCGAGTCTTGGTACACAGTGATACAGCTGGTTGCCTGACCACAAGTTCAAGCCACCTACCTGCTTCTAACTCTTCAATGCTGGATTACAAACCTACCTTCACTAAAGAAGTAAGTCACAAAACAATCTCACACCAGTCTGGAATTATGATTAATAAAAGGGTTATTTATTTAAAGCGAAAAATTTACAGATTAACGTCCTACATAACAGCCCTCTGCACAACGAGGAAAAGAATCTGGTAGCTGGAAGCAAGAGAGGGAGCGCACGGCTATTGCTGCTTTTTCAAGCGAAATAGACCACACACAAGTGGGCTGGTATCTTAAAGGCTATTGGCTGAAGGAGCAGAAGGAGCTACCGCAGCACCTCCTCCTTTTGTTTAAGTAAGAGAGTTCTAAACCTACTACAAAATTATACACAATAAGAACAAATATCCTATTCTAACTAGCTTAAGTCTTGTATAATAAATAACTTGGCCAAGTAATGGGAGGAAAGTAACTACATTTATCTAGTCTTCAACTCCATCGAAGATACGAGAAGTGAAATAATATTATCTGAGTAATTAGGAAGTGCAATCAAACAACGTACAAAGCATGCAACAAATTACAGAGACAACTGGATACCTGGGCAATCACCCAAAGTCATGTTTGCAGCTTTGAAGCAACCAACTTTGGGTAAGGCCTAGAATAACTGACAGATTATTTTTAAAGGCAAGAAATTTTTCAAAACCATCTTACCCTGTCTTGGCAAGATTTGACAGTTCTGCTTATCCATTTCCGGATACTATGTATTTTGTCAGTTGTTGAGGTATGGGAAGTTCCTTGCTCAGAGGCCTGTCTTGCCAAGAAGAAGACAAGCTCCAAGTGGAATGTCTTTGGTGCTCAACAATCTCTCAGGAATAGATTGGTATTTCCAGAAGCGATTGTGTCTCACTACCACAGAACTCTAAGTTAGATTAAATGCCATTTTCTACAGCTCTTTGAAGATCTCTACGTATCTAAAAAACGGATTAGTCTAACAATAAATATGACAAACATAGATGACTATTAATCTATAATTCTTAATACCTCTCTAACTTAAAGACTAAGAAAATAAACAACTGTGCAATAAATGAGGACAATTTCCCTCCAAATGTTAACAATGTACAACTATACGCTGCAATATGGTAAATATATATCAATACATAAACAATATATAAGTATCTTAATCAGAGGTAGAAATGTACACTGCAATATGGTAAATATATGTATATATCAATACATAAAAATGTTTTAAACAAAGGTAGAAGCACACATGCATACAATATTCAATATAATTTAACTATGTATCCATATACAAGAATCTATGCCAATGTAATTTTCTATAAACAATAACTGACAAATACCAATCTATCATCCCATCATCCAACTTTCCCTCTTTTTTTCCCAAAAAGATCCCTGAGCTTATAAAATTCCTTGAACCCTCAACTGTATGCCAATTATAATCAACACCTAAATGATATCCCTAAACCTGAGGACAAACTTTGCTGGGAGAGGGGACGTCTTCCTTTAGAATTTCTTCAGCTGTCATGGGGGCAACGTTCTTTGCAGGGAATCCTGTGAAAGTAAAATGATGGTTAAATTTCAAGATTAATGTCTGGTAAGATTGCAAACAGTCTCTGAGTATTTTGTGGAAGTCTGGCCAGAATGTTGTAAAAGATGTGCACCATTTCAGCTAACCAAGCTGAAACCGTCTTGTGCAGCTGGTACCCAAAACAGGTCTTGTAGTAGCGCTATCATTATCATGATGTCATATCAACCAGGTGGAGTTGTTGCTATGAGTCCCCATCTTCTTCATGTAAACTTCAAAGATTACTCCAGAAATATTCCTTGTTCATTGTGGAAAACTTAAACATTAATTATATAGATATATACAGACATATATATTCAATGAAAAGTATAATAGATATGAAGAAAAGCAAAGGTGTTTTCTAAATTATTTTTCCTTCTGTCCCATATCATGGCTCTTGACATGAGACAGAAACTCTGGGTTTTCCTCTTAACAACAGGCTTGGAATTAGAGAGGGACTGAGCCAGAGTCCAACTCCAAAACCAACTCTATATACTTACGTATATCAATAAACAAAAAAATATAGAAACATTGTTACTTACAGAACCTATTCAATTTTCTTGGTGATCCATACTGGGTAGTAATTTTTTTCCATCTGTGAGTATTCAAATATTCAGGGTCCCTTGACTTTTTTGAAGATGAATATTTTCCTGCAAAGACAAGAACAGAACCCTGCCCCCATCCTATATGTTTTCCTTACCACCTGTAACATGCTTAATATTATAATAAACAAAAAAACATTTCATTTTCCTAAAGACATAAGCTGGACCATTATCTGTTTTTATTTGTGCAGGTATACACACGATGGCCATAATTTCTAATAAATGTGTGATTACTGAATCAGCTTTTTCTGAGTTTGAAGCAGTTACCCATTGAAAGCCTGAATAAGTGTCATTGGTACATATTTTAATTTTCCAAATTCTGCAAAGTAGAGTGCATACACCTGCTAGATTTCATTCCTTTGAGTACCCTTTGAGTTGGTCCCTGCAGGTAGCAGTGTTTGGTTATAGAAAGAGCAAGTATGCATCTCCTTATAATCTCCTTAGCTTGTTGCCACGTAATAAAAAACTCTTTCTTTAAACCTTTGATATTAATGTGATACTTTTTTATGAAATCTGAGGCCTGCAACACACTTCCAATCAATAATTGATCAATTTCTGCATTACCTTGTGCTAGAGGACCTGGAATACCCGTTTGGGATCTGATGTGTGTTATGTACATCGGACAAGGCCTATTCTTGATTATGTCTTGTACCTGTATGAACAATGAAGTCAACTCTGTATCATCTGGTATAAATTCAGCAGTTTCAATATGCAAGATAACTCTTTCTGCATATTGTGAATCTGTAACTATATTAAGAGGTTCTTTAAAATCCCTTAGCACCATAAGAACTTGCATATAATTCTGCCTTCTGGACAGAATTATAAAGGCTTTGTTCCACCTTACTCAATTCTTCTGATTTGTAACCTGCCTTCCCTGATTTATTAGCATCAGTATAAAATGTATGGGCTCCAGTTATTGGTTCATCACTTACAATTTGAGGAAGAATCCAAGAAGCTCTCTTTATAAGGTTAAGTCTGCTGCTTTTGGGATAGTTGCTAGCACAAGCCCTTTGCCATGGTTCATTGTCTTCCCATAACTTTATTTCATCAGTAGTGAAAGGCACTATAATTTCTGCAGGGTCTATACCTGCTAGTTGACAAAGCCTCTGTTTACCTTTTATAATTAATTCAGAGATCTTTTCTGCATAAGTTTTTAATTTTTTACTTGGTTTGTGTGGTAAAAAAAATCCATTCTAAAATAATATCATCCCTCTGCATTAAAATTCCTGTAGGAGAAACTCTGGAAGGCAATATGATGAGAATACAACTAATATTTGGTTCACCCTATCCACATGTGCCTCCTGTAATTTTTCCTCAACCATTGTCAGTTCCTTTTCTGCTCAGCTGTTAATTCTCTGGGACTATACAAATCTTTATCATCATCTAAGGTTTTGTTTAAATGAATTATTAGATCAGGTGTTATTCCAACATTTGTTAGTAGACTGGAAATGTCTCTTAACAATCTTTGAAAGTCATTAAGTGTCCATAAAACATTCTCTCCTAATTTGTGCCTTTTGTGTTCTAATTTCCTGTAAACCTACTCTGTAATCTAGGTAATTAACAGAATCTTCTCTTTTAATCTTTTCAGGAGCAATTTGTAATCCCCATTTAGGCCAAACTATCTTTACTTCCTCAAACATTCTTTCTAAAGTATCTATGTTTGAATCAGATAGCAAAATGTCATCCGTGTAATGGTAAATTATAGACTTAGGTAATTGTCTTCATATAATTTCCAATGGCTGACTCACAAAGTATTGACACAGGGTTAGGCTATTGAGCATCTTCTGTGGGAGGATAGTCTACTGGTATCTCCTAGTAGGCTGAGAGTTATTATAAGTTGGTACTGTGAAGTCAAATTTTTCTCTATCCTTTTCTTGTAAAGGTATAGTGAAAAAACAATCCTTTATATCAATAACAATAAGAGGCCATCCTTTTGGTAACAGAGAAGGCAGAGGAATTCCAGATTGTAGAGGGCCCATAGGTTGAATTTCCTTGTTGACAGCCGTTAGATCTGTCACCATTCTCCATTTACTATATTTCTTTTTTACAGAAAGCACAGGAGAATTCCAATGGCTAGTTGACTCCTCAATATTCAAGCATCTAATTGCTCTTGTACCAATCATTTTAAAGCCTGCAATTTATCTTCAGCTAGAGGCCATTGCTTAACCCATAATGGCTTCTCAGTTAACCACTTTAAAGGCAGGGCTGTTGGTACCTCTAAAGGTTTGTTAGTCACTTTATGTTCTTGTACAGCCTGGATGGCTGATGACCTTCATGCATAGTACCTTATTACATCCTTCCCAGAATTATGAGTTCCCAGGACTACAGGAATGTTAATTTGGGTATTCCATTTATTGTAGCATCAGCTACACATGGCCTTAGCTTTTCTATTTGAACTTCGTCCAAATACAGTCAACCAATCTCGTGCTTTGTTTAACTCAAGATATGGTTCCAATTCCTAGTAATTGAACATCTGCCTCTTGAAGAGGCCAATTTGGATGCTAAGATTCTGGAGTGATGATACTCACATCTGCTCCTGTGTCTATCAAGCCAACAATCACAATTTTCCTGGTTCTGGTATTCTATCCCAAGCATTCAAGGATGCTTTGTGGAAGAGGGACAATACTTCTTCATTGCAAAGACCTTGGATGTGTGGATCAGCATAAGCTCCTACACCAAGAATTTGGTGCTGGGAAACCACACCCTTTACTCCCCCTTGCTTTGGATTGTTCTCTGAAATAAATTCCAAACATCAAGGAAGTTCCATCTTCCAACACCGCAGATGCTAACTGTGAGAAATCATGGGGCGTAGCTCTGATATTAGAAGCTCAAGTTCTTATCATTTCCTTAACAAATGTAGAGTGCAAGCCATAATGAATGATGGCTAGCTTAATTTTCTTTAGGTCATTCATTCATACAGGCATCCATCTAGCTTCTTTGGCTCCCTTCAAGCCATTGAAGTTGATGCTATGTCAGAGTAAATTACAGGGTAGATCGCTAAAATCCTGGATAAACCAGTTCTGACAGCCACTGGTGACAGCGTATCCTGCCCTTGTGTCTTCTCACCCTGTTCATCAGTTTCGATAATTTCCCCAACCATTTCAAATCTCTTAATCATAATATCTCATAAAGCCTGAATCTCTTGACCTGCAAATATTTCTAGTGATTTCTCTACAGTATCAATTTTCTGGTCCCCATTCTGTACCTGTGATTCCAAGGTCTTAATGTTTCCTTTCAAAGATCACATCTCCTCCTTGAAATGCAACCGAACATCGTCTAAATTGCCATCCTGGAGGTATATTCTGTCTGTTACCTTATCAAAACTCTGTGATAACTTCTAAATGTCAAATTCAACAGCCTGTACCCTCTCTGGTAAATTCTCAGTACCCTTAGATATGGAGTCAATTTTACCTATCATGGTATTAATCTTATCAATTAATGACATATACTTCCATAATAATATAATATGAAGAAGAAAACTGACACCTAATAACCAGGAAATTGAGGTATTTCCATAGGCATATAGGCCTCTTATTATTTCTTCTACACTGGCAGCAAAAAGCGAGGAAAGAGTCCCAATAAAAATGAAACCTGACATTTTACCTGTTAATCAGCAGATGGTGCTGTTTCCAAGTCGTGACTGGAAATGCTGCAACAGTGTCACGACAAATCCTGTTTTATAATCTCACTCTAAAAGTTAGATGTGAGGGAGGGATACCCAGAGTCCAGGCACAGAGCACAAAAACCCAGGGAGCTTCCAGGGCTGATAAACAGCATGGCCCGCCCTGGGTTCACCTGCCCTGTTGCTCCACTCAGACCCGACCCAATGCAGGGGGTCTTGACACAGCCACTGCAAAAGAGGCCAATTGTGCTCCCAGTGTCCCTAAGCCTGGACAAAGGGTCATGCTGCAAATGATGCTGTGGCAGCGCTCACACTCAGTTATGGTGGGGTTTTCAAACAGCTTGTCTATATGAGTCGCCAGGACTTTACAGAGAGTTTTTGCCCCAAGGGGTTTTCAGCTTTAGGCAACCACTTGAGCTTGCACTGTGAGCTCTGTGACTCATGTTGCCGTAGCACTGTGCTGCAAGGGGGATTTTAAAACCACTCAGAAAAGATCAAATCAGGCAGGCAGAGACTGTCTGGGCCTGTGGATCCCAGGAGATGTGGACCTTACTGCTGGCTGGCTCCACACATGCTGCAGGTGAGGGAGGGCTTGAGCCAAGCTGCACTGGTGGCAGGCAGCCCAGCCGAGGGTGGAGGTGCAAGAGGGGGAGCGCACAGCTACCACAGTTTTTCAAGCCAAATAGACCACACACAAGTGGGCTGGTATCTTAAAGGCTATTGGCTGAAGGAATGGAAGGAGCTCCCACAGCACTGCACAAACTTAATATTAAATTTGGGAAGAATATAATATAATAGCATAATTTTCCTTTTCCCTTTCTTCCCTCTAAGACTTTCCTGAACCTATCTTACTTTCTTTCAAATTCTTTAATTGATGTTGTCATGGTGTATGGTGTGTGTTTGTGTGTGTGTGTATGCATATATGTTCCTAAATAAATAAACACAACTTGCTGTGTTCATATAATGTTATTTGTATATATATATATATATATATATATGCATGGTAATTGTTGACTATTTGGTAACCAATTAATATAAATCTTCCCAGGAGATTATAAGGAGATTCCCATAAGATGTAAGAATATTTGTCTACATCTTATGATTCCTTAGTTGCTTTAGTTTGTTACCTGAGCTTGAGATGTTTATAGTTTCCTTCTTTCATTCCAGCATGTCTAATGGTGTAAATCAAAGGATAATATCAAATAAATTGGCTTACTTAGTGAATTCCAGATTAGTGAAAGACCATATTTCAAAAATACAAAAGACCATTGCTGAGAAATCACATGTCAGATTAAACTCATGCCTCTACACATTGTCACACACATATACACTTGTGTGAACACACAGAACACATATACACACAAAACACATACATACTTTAACAATACATTTACCACTTAAAACATGCATTCATGCACATACACACAAATTACTGATTTTATAATACTAAGGCAAGATAATTTGTGATACCCAGTAGAATCACCTGTTGAAATATATAAAGACTTCAGAATAAGTAAATATTAATTTTATATTTTTTGGATGAACATAACAGAAAGAAAAATTTCAAGATGATTTTGGAACTGGTGAAACTTTAAAAATAATAATAAGATATAATATCTTATCTAAAGATATAATATCTTATCTAAAAAGGATTATGGAACACAAAGAAGAATTTTGACAAGTGATGATTTTGGTAGCCTTCAATAACTAGTTAAAATATTGTGGGATAAAAATGGTATGAAGCTTCTGTGACTTACTCAATGGCTCTGAATTCTCAAAAACTTGTTGATAAGAGTTAGGAAATGATTGAAATAAAATGCTATTTGTCAGAGGAAAAAAAAAGGAGGCAAGGGCAGCATATGGCAAACTGAGAAGTCAGAATGTCATGCGGCATCCATGTTACATGACAAATTATCTTGGAGGATGAGAACAATGGAAAGAAAACACAATTGAACAGGTGCTGATGATGATATGGTGAGCAAGTAGCGGAAATCATCTTTAGCTCTTTTATTTTGCACATAAGCAAGTAGAGATTCAAAAAGATTGTATAATTTAATTTAAGTGACTTAGGTCTTATCTTCTAACTTCTACCTAGCACTCTCTAACTTCAATGTTTTCTTATACCCTGACAATTTAGAGTTGATATTGTCTTATATTGGAAGTAAAATTGTGTAGTTTCATGTATAAAATGTGCATTATCTTTGTAAAATACAAAGATCAATCACTCCCATATTATATTTCAATATACTAGATTAGATTCAAAAGTAATTATGGTATATTCTCCTAACTTTGGATTCACTTGGACCTTGTTTTACATGATGTTTAAGAACTGATATGAAACAATGACTGTGCCACATGCTAAGACCCTAAGCAATAGTGGAGAGAGTACCTGAATGGGCCTTCCCTTGTAATCAGATAGATGATAATCTTAATTGTCAATATAGAACATTCATCTAGCAACTGATAGAAGTAGAAGAAGTGATTCAGAGTTAACACTTAACCAAGCTCCAAGAGTTCAGATGAAGCAAGGTTGGACCAATAATATAAGCTAAAATGTCAAGACCATGATGGGGTTACCTAGAGAAACACTTGACCTGAGATAGTGGAAGCTCACTCACTCCAGACAGACAATAGAGGAAGCTGCACAGGCCCAAACAAGTTCCTCTAAATGTGGGTGTCAGTTATGTGACTGGGGAAGTCTGTTGGGCCACAGATAGTGGGACCAGGATTTATCCCTACTGCTTGAACTGGCTTTTTAGAGCTTAGCCCCTTGGAGGTATACCTTGTTCTGTCTATATATATGGGGGGAAGGTTTTGGATACAAAGCCTTTGGATTCTGCACCAAAGTGATGTGCCAGACTCTGTTGACTCCTCATTGAACGTCTTACCCTGTCTGAGGAGTGGATGGGGGATTGGGTGGGTGGAAGGGGAGGGGATCAGAAGAAGGGGAGGGAGTGGGAAAAGGGTTGAAAATGAGAAAAGGTTTTTTAAAAAGTAAATCACTGATATTAATAAAACACATATAATTCTCAAAGAAAACATGAAGAGTCTAAAGGACAAGAGGCTAGGTCAATACATTGAACATGTCCCACCTACTTTGTAGGAAAAATTGAGGACAGAAAGAGTTTATCAAATGCAGTAGGAATGCAAAATTTCTCATGGCAGAAATGTTGGGACAATCATCAAATTTTAGATATCATTAAGTAGATGTCCAAAGGTTTCTAAAATTCTGTAGGATATAGGTAGAAATAAAGACAAAACATAAAATAATGCTAATAACCATAAAAATCATAATTGGGCTGGTTCATATGTCTCAGTTAAAGTCACAGGCCACCTAACCTGATGACCTGAATTCTGTTCCCAGGATCCACATGATGGAGGACAGCTCCCATCTAATAGTATATGTATCCTAAGACACTAACGCATACTTACCAACACCTAGACCCACATACAGTAAATAAATTAATGTTCAATAAGAAATGTTAATATTATTGAAAAATTTAGGTATGCTGGGTAGTATTCTTATTTCTTTGTCATTTTTACTCTTTTTATTTTTCATTCATGCAGTTCTTATATTATAGTTGAGAAAACTAATTTCCTAAATTGTAAGGAAGATTCAGATTCAAGTCATCTAACATTGTGTGTGTGTACTACAGTGTTCGTTTTCTTTTCCTAAAGACAAGTTATACAAATATGAGATTCTTATCCCTTTCTTCAAACCACATGTTACAATCTTCATTATATAAGTGGACAAATGGAAGGCTACCTATTTAAAGCAGGTTGAATAAAAATTCAGACTCAACAGAAAACAGTTTATCTCTTTGTGTTGTGAATTATCAGATACCAGGATTCACTGTACTTTATCTTCATTCACAGAAAGGAAACATTTTTATATCTCAGGAGACTGTTCTACCACATTATGCTTTTGTGCAATGCAGTAGGCAAAAAGTACAATCATGAGTCTTAGAGAAGTCTCTGGACAAATTTTAGGATGCCTTTACCTTCTTACTTGTTGACAGTGTCTAGAGAAGCTGTTCTCAGGAAAACGACTTGAAAGAATTTTTGAATATGGGAATACTAAAGCAGAGAGGACTGCCAGAATATTGAGTGACAAGCAGTAGGTAACCTATTTTATCCATCCAGAAGCACACACCAGACACACACACACACACACACACACACACACACACACACACACACGCACATGCACACCCACTGAGTATACAAAAGCATTAATGCTTTTAAGAGATTTAGTCTTACATACTATATCCTTTAAAAACACCAGAATAGATGAAAAACAATTCAGTGTTGTTCCTAGCTGTATTACCTGCCTGGAACACCACTCAGGCCAAATAAAGGATTGGTATGAGAGGTAACAGAAAAATTGTTTCAGAACTGATCATTGTTTCCCAGAGTCTGTGATATCAATAGAGATTTAACCAAATAAAACGGGGCATATTTTCTAATTAATTTTCCTTGAAAAGATGCAGTTTATGTATCCAAAAGTACAAGATTTTATCTGAGCTTTTCCAACATATTTGGGATACAGGGCTAGAGGTCCAAAAGCTAAATATATTGATCTTTTTTGAGGAAGAAAATATGACTTTGGAAAATTTATATAAAAACTATAAAGTCTTTTTTTCAACATGCCTTCTCTCTAGTACTATAAACACTATCACTGCTTTCTCAGCACTTTTCCATTTCAGTTCTGAGAAAAGCATCCTTATCTTATTTCTTATATTCTATCATTGTAACAGGAAAATGTTGAAGATTTTATTATAGTAATGTTAATGTCTGTCTTTTTAGTCACTTTCTACTAATCTTATTTAAATTAATGGTAAATATTACTGAAGAAGAGCTTAGATTAGGAAGTCTTCCCTGTGAATTTTCTTAGAAACTACAAGAGAGTATAAAACACAAGGCTGGCACTTAAGAGACAAAGTGAATTCTGCAGAGAAAGCACTTCCCAATTATGACAGTTATAGTCAGATTTGTCTTTGTGAAAGTAAACTACACAGCTCACCACATCTGTTCCCTATTCATCTTCAAGTCACATCTGCTGCTTTTCCTACAGAATGTGTTGCTGTGCTGAATTCTTGTGTTGGAATAGCAGAGTTGATACGGATGAGGCAGAGGCTAAAACTACAACTTTGATCAACCTTCCACATTCAGAGAAACATTCTGGTGTGCAGATTTTCCTGATGAGGTCCATGACACCATAAATGGTGATGTTGTATCTAACGTAACTTAACTTGCTTTGATGAATTATTATTTTTCGTAATGCTATACATTCTCACACATGCAAACTCATTAGATATCTACATATATGCACATTTTTATATTTCAGTTAGCTTTTAATAAAATTGGGTAAAATAATCAATATTAGCCCCAAATATCAGATAATGTTGCACCCACACTGTTCTGTAAATATAATATACAATTTAGTTTTATAGTGATGAGAATATAAAACCATAACATTATTGTAGGAACTAATTTAGATAATTAATTTGATATTTTTAATCTTTGTATCTAATTACTTTGTTACTTTGTATCTAATTTATCTAAATAATAGTGGTTAAATATTAGTTAAATAAAGCTGGAAATTATGTTTTATAGATGTTCATATTCTTAATATGTTTTTTAAATTTTTATTTAAATATTGGCACATTTATTTTTATAGTACTTAATATGTAAATTTATACAAATACACACAATTTCAATTGAGTTTTTCAAAGTCATATTGAAAAGACATTATAGTTTTTCTTGATTGTTATGAAAAATAATACCAGTCTAAGAAAGTTAAAAAATGGATGTTGAAAACAATTAGTCTTGTTGAACATTTAACTCTTTATATTGTTGTAGTCACAATATTTGTTCCAATTCAATTTTGTATATTTACTGTTTGCTGTCTGTTTTTATAAAATGATGTAGTGTATTATAAGAATCTGTATTAATATATAACAAAAAACCTAAAAATAAATCTACTATATTACCTAACTATAACACTCAATTAGGGATGTTATGTTCCTAATTAGGCTTCCTTCAATTGATGAATGAATAATGAAAATGTGATATAAATACATAATGAAATTCTATATGGTTGTAAAAAAATGAAATTGCTAAAATGTCAGGTAAATCTTTGAAACTGGAAAATATATCAAGTGGGATAATGCAGACTCAGAAAATAAATGCTTTATATCTCCCTTTAATTGCACATCTTAGCTTAAGATCTTTTGATTTTAGGATATAATCAGAAGGAGTTACAGTAGCCAGGAATGTAGCAAGTGATGAGATAGGAAAAGCTCAATAAAAAAAGATAATAGGAAAAAGGTGCTATAACAGGAGAAAGGATAAAAAAAAGGATGGAAAATTGTTATTAGTAGCAGAGGAACATACTACAGAAAGAGGTACAGGGAGAAAGAGAAATAAGTAACACTAATGATGTTTGAAAAGCCATAGAAAAAGATAGTATTTTATATATGTGTGAACACACAGAATTTAAATTGATTTGTGTGACAGATGTTGACAGAGTTAATACTCCCCCACTAGAGTTACTGACTATCAAACAAAACCCCTGAAAAACTACCCTTTGAATTCCTGTTTACCAAGATACAAGAAACTCCTCAAGGAATACAGGCTATTGTAATTTTTCCTGGTAGATTATGAAAATTTGAAGGTAACTCTCTATTGGAAAAGAAATTGGATAAATTGAGGTAGAATGGACATAGAAGAAACCTCCTACTTGTGAACTATATACTACAATATTTTATGATGCTGTACATCTTGCAAGGGGAAAAATTAATTAATAGTCCTATCCAGTAAAGCCTAAAGAACCAAAACAATGACCAGCCAGAAAAATAACCAACATGCTGGAATAGTAACAGGCTTATTTTGTTAACAACAGAAGACTATCTATTTGGACTAAAGTTGTGCTCAATAGAAAGAACTATGAGCACTTAGCCATAATTGGCACATCTATAACATAATCCCTACACCTAAGACCCATGGTTCATCATAAAATAAAGGCAGAGTTATTATAAGAGACAAAGGGCCAGGATTTTTGATAGTTATATTTTTAGACATCAGAAGGCTGCTGGGCTCATGAAATCTCAACAAGATTTGTCCAAATAAGAGCTAAATAACGTCCATACCAGTAGAAAGGACAAAGTGTATGGTAGAAATGTGAAGCATAGCCCCTAGGTGAGGAGCTAATTGTTTTCAATGCTGCTGAAAGAGGGAGAATCAGATTTTTTCCAGGAAAGATCCCTATGTTGGTTGTCCAATCCCAATTAGTCAGTACTAGATACATACACACACACAAACACACACACACACACACACACACACAAAGCAGTAGTATTAAATTGATTCAGTAGTTTATATATATTTGTACATGTGTATGTCTGTAGCACTAATAATTATAGAAGAAGAGATCATGATCTTGAGTACTTAGAATAATAATACAATTTATTATCAAAATATGAACATTGTGTGGATAAAAATATAAATCAATGAATACACATATATCATTTTTACACATAATTAGCAAATATATTTTGCTCCATTGGTAATTTTCTGGAAGAGTTATATTCAGAAATTATCTTCCATATGATAAATATTTAAAATAAAACAATAAGTGTTGAGAAATGTCTCAGTTTCTAAAATTCTTGTCATGTTAGGCTTGAGTTTGTGGATTTCGAAAAGATCACATTACCTTGATGATTTCAACATATTCACTTAGGGAATATTAGCCATATTAGGCAAAACTCACATGCCTTTATGTAAAATGAGAGAAGGTTATTAATCTTAACATATGCTTCTCCAAAAGAGCCAATGATCTCTGAGTTCCAAAATTTTTATCAAACATCACTTGTGATGAATTTTCTTTCTGTAAGCCAGCAAATAAACAGCAAAAATTAATGATTTCTTTGTATGTGAACTCAAGTACAACAGCTTTCTGGAACAAAAAGAATCACAATAGCCAAGATGTGGATTGAACATAAATGTTTCTCCATAGATAAACAGACATGAAAAAGTAATGACATAAAATTATGACTGCTGCATGATCACTCTTCTATGTGAATATATGTGTAGTCACTGTGTAAAGACAGGAAACAATGGGGTTTCCAGGTCTTGGATATAGGCATAGAAAAGTAAACAAGATCTCAACTCTGCAGAATATGTAATTCCTTTCCATTTACTCAGTAAGTCATCAAAACTGATTCAAGTAATAAAATTCTCTTTAAAAGATGATAAATCTTGTGCTAAATAAACGACTGATACTACTCTTTTTGTTTGACTACTTGACTTTTTAAAGACAAGCTCTTTCTGTCTGGCCATGGTATTGTGTGACAGTTTAGTCTGAGATTGAAACTTTTTTTTCCACAAAGGAGCTCCTTTGGCAGGCAGCAAGGTAAACTCTTCTAAAGAGCTTCTGGAAGTCACTGAAACTGACCAGATCCACTAAGCTTCTCCCTTCCAAAGTAAGCAATAACAATGAGAGTTTCTGTGACACTAGTGAAGCCAACTTGTCAAACCTCTTCTTAGATGAGGAGAGATTGAAAGAAAACTCTTAAAACAGACCAGATTCCTGGAATAAACAGAGACCAGTGGCCCTGTTGAGATGTTTAGATCCGTTGAGGCACCTGGAAAGGAGACTCTACCACCTGCTGAGTGGCTGCCTGCAGACTGTGCAGTATGATCCAGGTTCCCAACTTTGTGAGCTATATCTCATAGTAAGTTGGGCCTTAACATTGTATATTTCTCAGGTACCAATCTTATCTTCCTTAAAGGCTTAAAAAGAGGAGTAAAGAACATTCTTTACTCTTAAACATTTTGGAATTATCTCCTGAATCACAGTTATTTTCTCAAGAGTACACATACTTCTTAATTCTCACTTACGTTGTTTTAGTTTCCAGCAAATACTTGCATTTAGAGTTCAATTTTAACAGTGTGACACTTCCAATTGCTTTATTTCTTTGCAGTAAAATATTTTGACTTGAAATATTTCCTTAACAGATCTCATAGTTAAGTTACTCTTTTATCAGACTGTAAAATTTAATAATATGTGCTTAATATTATGATTTATATTAAATTTCAAATATGCATATATATTATACATAAACATAGTCAGTTATAAAATATAAGACCTTTCACTGGGTGATGGTGGCACATGCCTTTAATTTCAGCACTAAAAAGGCAGAGCCACACAGAACGTTATGAGTTTGAGACCAGTTTGGTCTACAAGACAGAACATAGCTAGGCAGGGATAACTAAACTGAGTGCTTGGAGGAAGAAGGCAGAGTAAAGGAGAAGCCATGGAGCTGCCACCGGAGAAGGACTTGCTGAAACTTTGCTAGAGCCTGGGTGGCTGGGAAACAAACAAGCAGAGGGCAGCCAGAAAACAAACAAGCGGCTTTCTACAACACTCACCATCTGCTTTCAATTTCCTTATCAAAACACTTAGTAACAAAGGAAAAATTACAGTGAAGAGAGAATAGAAAATCACTCCTATTATTAGGTGCTATGATGTTTTAGAATTCAAATATAAGCAGTTATTTAAAAGTTTGATATATATGTATATATACATATACACGTATTCATACATACATATGCATTATATATAAACACATACATATTTGGTTTTTTGAGACAGGCTTTCCCTGTAGCTTTCACCATGTCCTAGAACTAGTTCTTGTCCAAGTCACACAGCATAACATCAAGCAGTCCATGTAGGAGCAGTTTCTTGTCCAAATGGCTAGCAAACTCCATCAAGTGGCTCTTCAATGCCCATTTTTCTCTTGAAGTAATTGGTGCTACCAGGAGCAGATGTGTTACATTGTTATGAAAAGGTCTAAGTTTTTAAACTTAAATTTTAAATGCCATATTCTGAAGTTCTCTGAAAGATGTGAAGAATACCTATCTAACTGAAATATATCTCAGTACATCTAGAAAACCTAATGAATATGACTACAAACTTGACTATTATAGATGACTCTCTATTAACCTATATTTCTTAATTATACATTACATTTTTAAATGACCTGCATGAACACAATACCTTAATCAAAAGTAGAAATACATATACACAGTAGAAAAAATTGACCTTAAATTTGTATCAATAAACCAAGCTTGACACCAATGGAAATCTTTATAGCATATCCCCCTTTAAATGGAAAGAAACATTTATAAACAATATTTGGGAATATAGGCATAGTTCTTCTCCAAACTTCTTCCTGCTGTTTAATGGACAAAGTAATTTTTTAAAGGGTGTTAAGGTGACCTTTCAAAGGGTTTTGGTCCATCAAACCACATTAGTCTGGAAGGATTCCACAGGTTCTCATCCTCTGTGTAAACCAAAGAAGAGCCTCTTTTCCAAAACAACATATCCTTAGACTCAAATTCTGAAGTCAAGATACCTTTAAAGTATATATGTTGATTACTTAGCTCATTCAGAGTCAAAAAAAAAAACTCAAGGAAAACACAAGAATATACATAATCCAGACTCTCTGTTCTAAAAATGAAATATATTTCATTTTTCGGTGGTTTATTTGTTTTTACTCTGTTACTTTTAAATATTTATTTATTAACATATATTAATATTTTACTCTATTGCTTTATTAATATTTATAATATTAATATTATATAATATTACTAATATATCTTTACTCCTTTAAACTATGACTGTCTAGACTCCGTCTCTTTAAAGACTGATGTTTCCTAAACTATTAACTTCCTTTTATGACTCTCTATACTCTATTTTCTCTCTCTCTCATTTCTCTCTCTCAAGCCTATGTACATTTTTTTAAACACACTGTTTCTCATTTAGAGGTCTTTTATGTCTGAATCTGTCCTGATTGCAAATTTGTAATTCTTTCCTGTCCAGGAATATTTCTTAAAATGCTAAATGCTTCTAAGGCTGCTTTGCCTTTTGGCTCTGCAAAGTCCAACAGGGTAGAGTGGAGGGCTTATGCACAAGCCATGTTTAAAGTCCTACTTTTAGGCATACAACCAGTCTATGTTGTTATTAAGCAAATTGTAGCACTCTTTTTACAGTTGGACCTCCCAAAAGAACCAGAGCCATTAGTTGGATTTTTAGCATGATGTTTTGGATTAGTGAGTGTCAAGATATAAAGAAATTCATTCTACTATTTGTATTACAAAAGTAAAAACTGGAAAAAATGAGACTTTATTTCTTGTTCATAGGTAATAGACAGTTAAGGACTGGCATAAAAGCACAACAGATTAAATGAGTGTTAGCTTTGCCCCAGGTTCTGAAAACAGGAACTACATGTGTTATCAATCATACACAACTATCAATGTTGGTCTTACATTGATTAAGTTTCATACATAATAAATTACATCAATATTTAACTTATGTTAGTATTCCAAAGACTTCTGTTTAGAACTACATCAAGTGACAATCATAGCATACATCCACCCCTTTTTTACAAGATGAATCTAGGCAACTTGAAAATCAATGACTTTTCTTGTACTCTCATATGTACTTAAAAATCTGGAGATGCAAGAAAATCAAAGAATCACCTAAATCACTAAAGTTATATCTTTAAGAGTACTTCTTGGAAACATTATTAGTAACTGGTGATGGGATGCACATTAGTGCCAAAGAGAAAAAAACTGAATGAAGTCTTGTTTGCTACTTCATAGATTTCCTGCTGTCCACCACTCAGTTTTCAGTACAAAAGTCAGAAAAAGTCTCAGTGGTCGTCCAAACAGAATGTAGGTGAAACTCTGGCAGAGATTTCATGGTAAATTGGGTGCACCTTTTACAAAAAAACTTCACCAAATGATTTTTTATGATTGGTTCCTTGAGAAAATCAACAAGATTGACAAACCTCTATCCAAACTAATCAAAAGGTGGAGAAAGAACACCAATATTAACAAGATCTGAAATGAAAAGGGGGACATAACAACAGACACTGAGGAAATTCAGAGAAATATTAGGTCTTACTACAAAAGCCTGTATGCCACAAAATTGGAAAATGTAAAAGAAATGGACAGTTTTTTAGATAAATACCATATACCGAAATTAAACCAAGACCAGGAGAACAATTTAAATAGACCTATAAGTCGTGAGGAAATAGAAGCTGTCATCAAAAACTTCCCAACTAAAAAAAGCCCAGGACCAGATGTTTTTAAAGCAGAATTCTACCAGAACTTCCAAGAAGAGCTAATACCTATACTCCTTAATGTGTTTCACATAATAGAAACAGAAGAGTCATTGCCAAACTCGTTTTATGAAGGTACAGTTACCCTGATACCAAAACCACACAAAGGCACAATCAAGAAAGAGAATTACAGACCAATCTCACTTATGAACATCGATGCAAAAATTCTCAATAAAATACTGGCAAACAGAATCCAAGAACACATCAAAAAAAATCATCCATTATGATCAAGTAAGCTTCATCCCAGAGATGCAGGGCTGGTTCAACATACGAAAATCTATCAATGTAATCCATCATATAAATAAACTGAAAGAAATAAACCATATGATCATTTCATTAGATGCTGAAAAAGCATTTGACAAAATTCAACACCCCTTCATGATAAAGATCTTGGAGATATTAGGGATACAAGGATCATATCTAAATATAAGAAAACCAATATACAGCAAGCGACAACTAACATTAAATTAAATGGAGAGAAACTCAAAGCGAGTTCCACTAAAATCAGGAACAAGACAAGGCTGTCCATTCTCTCCATATCTCTTCAATATAGTGCTTGAGGTTCTAGCAATAGCTATAAGACAACATAAGGAGATCATGGGGATTTGAATTGGAAAGGAAGAACCCAAACTTTCGTTATTTGCAGATAATATGATAGTGTACATAAGTGACCCCAAAAACTCTACTAAAGAACTTCTACAGTTGATAAATACCTTCAAGGACGTGGAAGGATACAAGATCAACTCAAAAATATCAGTAGCCCTTTATACACAAAGGATAAAGAAGCACATGAGTTTGCAACTAGACACAGATGCACATACAGAAAAGTAAGAAGATATATAAATAGGAGATAAATTAATTGCTGAAATTATCCATGACAAAAACTTTCCCACTATTAATGCTAATACAATATTCATTAGAATGCTGAGCACAACATTCAGTCTTATTAGAGTGTTAGTGACAAAAGCCCTGATTCTTGCCCATCAAATATTTGTTTTATTTGGTAAAAGGATGACAAGAAGAAATGAATTTGTGAGAGAAACACTGAAGTACAGGCTGCAACTATACAGAGTGGACCAAGATGTGAAAAATCTCCCATCCAGCTGGACATCCCATACTCTAGGACCTTAGTATATGGGCAAAACCCCGGGCTACTTTCCATCTGCATCAGCTTCTCTAGTCAGCCAGCAGGGAAGCTTCCTGTAGGTAGGATTCTCCAACTGCCTCACCCAATCTATTGGACCTTGTAAGCTACAAGTTCCACTCTGCCCACAAAACTACCTATCCCCTATGACATAAGAGGAACTATGAGGAAATAGCTGTAGCTGCAAAGAGCAGACCAAAAGAGCAGGCCAAGAGAGACCTCAGTGGCTCAGTGAGACACAGACAGTGACAGTACACAGAAGACCAAGAACAACTTCCTAAGACGCAGACAGCAATTGTAAGAATTGAACTAAGAGTCAAAGACACTGCTGACACCAATTGGAGGAAGAGATGGATAGGCACCAAAGCAAGAGTTCATCAGCAACCTAAAAAGCAATTTGGTAACACCAAACTGGTTAGTGGTCATACAACAGGAAGACTGGATCATCCTAACCCAGAAGAAGCAGATAAAAATGATTATAAATGTAACTTCATGAGGATGATGGAGAACATTAAAGAGAAATTGAAAAATTCTCTTAAAGAAATGACAAACAAAAAATTGGAAAAATCTTTAAATCTTTTAAAGAAACTCAATAAAATTAGGAAAGAAGAACAATCAAACAGGTGAAGCAAACAGTTCAAACACCTCAAGACATGAAAATTGAAATAGAGGCAATGAAGAAAACACAAACTTAGGGAATTCTGAAAATGGAAAATCTGGGTAAATGAACAGCAACTACAGATGAAAGCATAACCAACAGAGTACAAGAGATGGAAGGGAGAATCTCAGGTTTTGAAAAGAATAAAGGAAATGATTCATTGGATTAAAAAATGTTAAATAAAAACAGAATTTTAAAACAAAACATCCAAGAATTCTGGGACACCAATGAAAGACTTAATATAAGAATAATAGGGATAGAAGAAGGAGAACTCTAAATCAAAGGCACAAAAAAACAGATTCATCAAAATTATAGAAGAAAACTTTCCCAACCTAAAGAAGGATATCACTATGAAGGTACAAGAAGATTATATAACACTAGGTAGACTGAACCAAAACTAAAAAGTCCCTTCACCTTATAATAATCAACACACAAAATATACACAATAAAGAAAGAATATTAAGAGTTCCAAAGGAAAGGGGCCAAGTTACATTTAAGACATATCTATCAGAATTATACCTATGAGAATTCTCATGGAAACCATAAAAAGCAGAAGGTCTTGAATAGCTGTGCTGCAGACACTAAGAGACCATGGATGCTAGTTCAGACTAGGATACCCAGCAAAGCTTCCAATCAACATCGATGGAGCAAACAAGAAATTCCATGACAAAATCAGATTTAAACATTACCTTTCCATAAATTTAGCCCTACGGAAAGTACTAGAAGGAAAACTCCAAGCCAAGGAAGCTAAATAAACCCATAAAAATGCAGGCAACAGATAGCCACACACCAGCAAACCCAAAAGAAGGGAAACACATAAACATTACCACTGAAAACGGCCAGTAACTAGCAATCACTGCTCACTAATATCTCTTTTTTTATATGTTAGATTTTTTTTTAAAAAAAATGTCAATCGAAGTTCCCACTCCCTTCTCTCATCCAATTCCCTCTACACACCCTCCAACCCCATCCCCATCTAATCTTCAGAGAGGGTAAGGCACATTGTCTTGTGGAAGGTTCAAGGCCCTCTTTACTATATCTACGCTGATATCCAAAGTGAATAGGATCCCAAAAAGCCAGTACATGCAGTAGGGGTAAATTCTGGTGCCATTGCCAGTGGTCCCTCAGCCTGTCCCAGCCATGCAATTGTTACCCACATTCAGAGGGACTGGTTTGGTCCTATGCTTGTTTCTTCCCAGTCCAGCTAGAGTTGGTTAGCTCCCATTAGCTGAGGCAAACTGTTTAACTGGGTGAACCCATCATGGTCTTGACCTCCTTGTTCATATTCTCATTCCTTCCACTCTTCAGTTGGACTTTGGGAGCTCAGTCCAGTGCTCCGATTTGGTTCTCTGCCTCTGCCTCTGCCTCTGCCTCCATCAGTTGCTGGATGAAGGCTCAATGGTGATATTTAAGATAATCATCAGTCTGAATACAGGTCAAGTTAAGAACAGGGTGCCTCTCCTCTATTGCCTAGAGACCTAGGTGGTGTTATGCTTTTGGATTCTCGAGAGCCAGGTTTCTGCTAACCATATAATGGCTCCCTAAATCTCTGTCCTTGCTCTCATCACTGTCCTTCCTACATCTTGACCATCCTGTTCCCTCAAGTACTTCTCTACCCTCTCCCTCTCCTCTCCTCTCCTCTTCTTTACCTACACTCCCCTCTTACCCCACTCCAAATGCTTCCAACCCTGCCAGTCAATCCTGTTTGTTTCCAATTTCCAGGTGGGTCTATATATATATATTGTTCTATAGTTACATTGTTATATAAGTATAAGGTTCACCTTATTACTTAGCTTCTCTTGGATCATGAACTATAGACTCAATGCCCTTTGTTTATAGTACTTATAAATGAGTACATACCATATTCATCTTTTTGGGTCTGGATTACATCATTCAGAATAGTGTTTTCTAATTCCACCTATTTGCATGGAAAATTCAAGATGTCATTTTTTTTCTGCTGAGTATTACTCTAATGTGTAATGTATAGATGTGCCACAATTTCTTTATTCATTCTTCAGTTGAGGGGCATCTAGGTTGTTTCCAGGTTCGGGCTATTTTAAGTAATGCTGCTAATAAACATAGTTGAAAAAATGCTTTTGTAGTGTGATTGAGCATCTTTTTGGGTATATGTCCATGGATGAGAAGGGTGCTTGTTCATCCCGGCCACCCAGAGCCAAAATAACCACACAGAAACTATTTTAATTAAAACACTGCTTGGCCTGTTAGCTCTAACTTCTTATTGGCTAACCCTTACACACTAATTTAACCCATTTCCATTAATCTATATATCAAAAGGTGGCAGTGGCTTACTGGCAAAATTTGACATGCCTGACTATGGCAGTTCCATGGCTTCTCCCTGACTCTGTCTTCATCCTCCCAGTATTCAGTACAGTTTTCCCCACCTACCTAAATTCTGCCCTATCAACAGGCCAAGGCAGTTTCTTTATGCATTAATGGTAATCACAGCACACATAGGGGACTCCAACATCATCTCCCCTTTACTATTTAAATAAAAAGGAAGGCTTTAACATAGTAAAATTATATATAACAAAACAGGTATTAAACAAGAATTGCAGTTACAATATTTATATCTACTTTATCTTTTATCATAACTAAGGAAAACGATAACTATAAATTCTACAACTCCATCAAGGACTCCAGAAGGGTATAATATTACCTAGGTAAACAGGAAGTGCATTGTAAGCACTTTCCAAAACTCTGGAATTGACAGAGACATCTCACTGCTGGACAGTCAACCAAAGTTTTCTGTACCATTGGAGCATCCATCTCTGGCCTACAGGCCCATAGTATCCAGCAGACTTTTCCGTGAAGCAGGAAATTTCAAAGACAGTTCCACCCATATTGGCACTTTGTCAGTTACTTCTTCTCTGTCCTGTAGAATGTCTGGCTGATCCTTTCATGTAGCAGGAACCCCAAAGGACCATCTCACGTTTAGGCACATGCAGCAGTCATTTCTCTATGGTTCCTGCATGTACAGTTCAGCAGCCCAGGCAGGAGCAGTTTCTTGACCAAATGCCTAACCAACTCCATAAGGAGCCTCTTCAGTGCCCATCATCTTCCTCTTGAAGTAGATTCATGCTGCTCAGAGCATGTGTCTCTCTGTGACGAAAAGTCTTAAATTTTTTAAACATTTAAATGCCATATTCTGAAAGTCCCTGAAAGAGTTGAAGAGTACAAAACTAACTGAAATATGTCTCTATATATCTAGAAAACCTTGCTAACAAGACTAAAAGCTTGACTATTATAGATAATTATTTATTAACCTATATTTCTTAATTATAAGTTACATTTTTAAATGAACTATACAAATACAATACCTTTATCTAGGGCAGAAATATACATATACAGTATAACAAAACTGAACTTGAATTTGTATCAATAAACCAAGATCTCATCACTTGGCTTCTTCACAGTCAAAAAGTCCAAGATAACACAATAATATACATAATCCAGGTTCTTGGTGAATTTTCCATTTTTATATGGTTTATTTTTTCTTTACTCCTTTTAATCTATGACTGTCTGTACTCTGTCTCTTTAAAGACGTTACTCTTTTATTAAAGCATTAACTTTATGACTCCCTGTACTCTTTTTCTTCTCTCTTCCAAGCCTATGTACATTTATCCAACATTACGTCTCATTTGGATTTGTCTTTACGGCATATCTGTAATTATTTTCTGACCAGAAGTGCTTCTTCAAATGCTAAGCACTTCTTAAAAGCTTAAGCTGTGTCATTGCTAGGGAAAATATGGTAGTGTCTGCTTGCCATGCCCAGTCCTGAGAGACATGCACAGTGTGCCATCTCTAGGAACATCACTGGTCCATGCCACTATTAAGCATGCTGTAGCAGTCTGCACACAAACCCCACCCAAATGATTGGTCTTTCTAAAGAGCCAGTGGTAATGCTGGCAGCACATCCCAGAAAGCCTGCATTTCAAAATGTGTGGCTTTTTTCTGCTTCTCCAGCTGAGTCAGGAAAGCCTCTCTTAAAGAACCTGTAGCATGCCACCAGAAAACAGCAAGAAGCTGTGTTAAACTCTGTATTTTTGTGTTTAGAAATCCTATTCAAACTCTCTCAGGTTTTAAGTGGATTTACTGGCCATGTGGGATCCATTCTGTAGTTAGGAGGGTGCTTATTCATCCCAGTAACCCAGAACCAAAATAACCACATAGAAACTATATTAATTAAAACATTGCTTGGCCTATTAGCTTTAACTACTTATTGGCTAACTCTTACACATTAATTTAATCCATCTCCCATTAATCTGTAAATTGCCACATGACAGTGGCTTGCTGGCAAAGTTTTGGCATGCCTGACTCTGGCGGTTCCATTGCATCTCCCTGACTCTGCCTTCTTCCTCCCAGCACTCAGGCCAGTTTTCCATGCCTACCTAAGTTCTGCCCTGACAACAGGCCAATGCAGTTTCTTTATTTATTAATGTTAATCACAGCAAACAGAGGGGACTCCCACATCATGCCCAAAATTGGTATTTCTGGATCCTGGGATAAGTTGATTCCCAGTTTTCTGAGAAACCACCATTTGATTTCCAAAGTGGTTGTCCAAGTTTGCATTCCTACCAGCAATGGAGGATTGTTCCTCTTACTCTACGTCCTCTACAGCATAAGCTATCATTACTGTTTTTGATCTTATCCATTCTGACAGGTGTAAGATTGTATCTCAGAGTCGTTTTGATTTGCATTTCCCTGATAGCTAAAGATGTTGAACATTTCCTTAAGTATCTTTTGACCATTTGAGCTTCTTCTGTTGAGAATTCTCTGTTTAGTTCAGTACCTCATTTTTTAATTGGGTTGTTTAGAATTTTAATGTCTAATTTCTTGAGTTCTTTATATATTTTGAAGATCAGTCCTTTGTCTGATGTGGGGCTGTTGAAGACATTTTCCCATTCAGTAGGATACCTTTTTTATCTTATTGACTGTGTCCTTTGCTTTAAAGAAGCTCCTCAGTTTCAGGAGGTCCCGTTTATTTATTGTTGCTTTCAGTGTCTGTGCTACTGGGGTAATATTTAGGAATTGGTCTCCTGTGTCCATGCATTGAAGACTACTTCCCACTTTCTCTTCTATTAGGTTCAGTGTGGTCAGATTTATATTGAGGTCTTTAATCCATTTGAACCTGCATTTGATGTATGGTGATAGATATGGATCTATTTTCATTTTTCTACATATTGGCAACCAGGTATGTCAGCACCACTTGCTGAAGATACTTTATTTTTTCCATTGTATAATTTTAGCTTCTTTGTCAAAATCAGATGTTCATAGGTGTGTCAACTAATATCTGGGTCTTCAATTCAATTTCATTGGTCAACCTCTCTGTTTTTATGCCAGTACCAAGCTGTTTTCATTACTGTAGCTCTGTAATAGAGCTTGATTTCAGGGAAGGTGATGCCTCTGGAAGTTCCTTTATTTACAGAAATTTTTTGGCTATCCTGGGTTTTTTATTTTTCCATATGAAGTTGATTATTGCTCTTTCAAAGTCTGTGAATCATTGCTTTCAGATTTTGATGGGGATTTCATTGAATTTGTTTTTGTCATGAAATATCTTGTTTTCTTCCTTGATGGAGAATGAAAGCTTTGCTGGGTATAGTTGTCTGGGCTTGCATCTGTGGACTCTTAGTGTCTGCAGCACATCTTTCCAGGAACTTCTGGCTTTCATGGTTTCCATTGAGAAGTTGGGTGTAATTCTGATAGATTTACCTTTCTATGTTACTTGACTCTTTTCCTTTGCAACTCTTAATATTCTTTATTTATTCTGTATGTTTTGTGTTTTCTTTTTAAAGATTTATTTGTTTATTATTTATACAGTGTTCTGTCTGCATGCATACCTGCAGGCCAGAAGAGGGCACCAGATCTCATTACAGATGGTTGTGAGCCACCATGTGGTTGCTGGGAATTGAACTCAGGACCTCGGGAAGAAGGAACAGTGTTCTTAACCTCTGAGCCATCTCTCCAGCCCCATGTTTTGTGTTTTGATTAGTATAAGATGAGGGTTTTTTTTAAAATCTGGTTTATTTGGTGTTCTTTAAACTTCTTGTACCTTCATAGGAATATCCTTCTTAGGTTGGGAAAGTTTTCTTCTATGATTTTGTTGACTATAATTTCTGTGTCTTTTAGCTGGAGTTCTTCTCCCTCCTCTACCCCTATTACTTTTAGATTTGTTCTTTTCATGGTGTTCCACCAAGCTGTTTTCATTACTGTAGCTCTGTAATAGAGCTTGATTTCAGGGATGGTGATGCCTCTGGAAGTTACATTTAAAGTCATTTTCTTCTATTTCTTCTGGGTTAGGATGATCAAGTCTTCCTGTTGTGTGACCACTGGGTTCTAGTGTTACCATGTTGCTTTTTAGGTTGTTGGAGGAATTCTTGCATTGGTGCCTACCCATCTCTTTCTTCAAATGAGGCTGGCAGTGCTTTTGCATCTTAGTCTAATCTTTGCTGTGGCTGTCTGAGTGTTTGAGAGCTTTTTTTTTATCTGCTCTGTATTGTCAATGTCTGTCTCAGAAAGCCTCTGAGGTCTCTATATGCCTGTTCTTTTGGTCTTCTCTCCTGGTTTGCTCTCTTGGTACTCTATCTTAATCCCCACAGTGTTGTAGCAAGCTCTTGGTCCCTCTTAAGTCTCCTCAGTATTACAGCAAGATGTGTTTCAGCATTCCATCAAGGTTGCAGGAGGATAGGCGGGATTGGGGGTGGGGTGTGGCTAGCAGTTTGGATGATGGCTTGATGGGTTTGGATTTGGGGGAATCCTAGCAGCAGGAAACTCCCTGCTGGTTGGTGAGAAAAGCCAAGCAAGTCAGGGGAGGGGCCTGGGGTTTTGTCCCACTGGGAAGTTCTAGAGAGTGGGCATCTCACCATGTGGTTGTTCACTCTCCTATTAAGTCCCCTTAGTTTTTAAGCAAGCTGTTTCAGAGTTCCACCTGAAACTCCTGTTTTGCTCTCTTGGTGCTCTCTCATAATCTCCTGAATGTTGTTGCAAGCTCTTGGTACCTCTTAAGTCTCCTCAGTATTACAGCAAGCAGTGTTTCAGAGTTCCACCAAGGTTGGAGGAGGATAGGCGGGTTTGGGGGGTGTGGCTAGTAGTTTGGATGGTGGCTGGATGGGTTTGGGTTTGATTGGATTTAGCAGTAGGTCATATCTAAGATGGTTTTAAATTACTTCTATGAGAAGATGACCATCTATTTTGAATGTTGCATGACACAACACTTCACTTTCTAGTTCTTCACTGGTGTGGAGGTAATTTTTATGGCAGCTGTGGTCTGTTATGTAGGCATTTACTCCTCATTGCTATTCGTCATGACCTGGAGACTGACTGGCATTTTGGTGGGAGTAGCCTTGGCAGGGGGATATTTGCAATATATTTCACAAATTATCTTTACTTAGCGGTCAGTATTATTGATAATTATATTTGTGACTTATTCCCATTACTGAATCTCCTGCATTTACACACATTTGTCTTTTTGCTTATTACAAATGTTTCTACCCACATCATTATTGCTTATCTCCAATGCTGCTGTCTTAGTCTTTCTGAAACCCACATCTCTGAAGGGTGACATAAAGCTCTCTCTATGTGTGGATCCCATATTATGGTTATGTTTTATTGCTCAGACTTATGGCATAGACTTAGAAAAATAAGGTAATGAAGCTGGGTAGTGGTGGTGCATAACTTTAATTCTAGCACTCAGAAGGCAGGCAGATTTTTGTGAGTTCAAGTCCAGTCTGGGCTACAAGAGCTAGTTCCAGGACAGGCTCCAAAACTACAGAGAAACCCTGTTTCAAAGGAATAAAAAAAAATGAAGATTTCCATCAGGAAAATATGAAGGGAATTGATGGTTGTTTCTTATAATTAGTGAAATATTACACATACATTGCTGACGAGATTAATCAAAGGGTAAGAGTAATTGCTAATCCATTATTAGGACAAGAGTGGGAATTTTCAGCACCCACTTCAAAAGACAGCTGCTGTAGAAAATCCTTCAGCCTTTAAGTTACCTGCCCACTTGGGCATGGCCTTTTATACTATAAATGCTGATGTAAAGCATGTGCTTGCTTTCTCTTCCAGCTGTTGGATTAGGTTTTTTGTTCCCCATTCCAGCAGAGTATTGTGATCTGTGAGTCTATCCCTAAATAAATATCACTTTATTATACTCAATTATGAGCTCGTGTGGGATTTCTTTTTCCATTCTAAAAGTCCCACAAAAGATCCAAGACACAGAAGGTCTCCCACCCCTGCCTGCCTGGTTTGCTTTCACCTACTAAGTGGTTTTTGTTAAACCCCTACCACAGTGGATCTAAGTGTGCAGTGACTTGGAAATTTCCCAAGCACATGCACATTCCCAACCCCACCCCTAACTGACTGCCACATTCCCTGCTGCATGGCAACTTGTGCAGTTTATGGTTTGTAGTCCCTGATCCCGAGTTCTGGGCTCCTTACTCTGTGTATGGAATTGGTTTAATTGCTTTTAATTTTTCAAGCAAAGCATATTTGTCAGTATTGAACCAGCACCAAGGGGGAAAACCACAGCTGCAGAGAATTATTTGTGCCACCAATAGTTGCCACTCTGCAACTATGACACCTGTTAGAAAATAAAGACTATTATGCCTAAAACAATTTACCAGATCTTATAACACAGCTAACTATGTGATTAATTAACAAATCAATAAACTTGAAAGTTATAAAATTGCAGACATTACCATGGAAAATTTTAGTAACTTTTTTGCTGATACTATGGATTGTATTCTGCAAGGTTTGAATACCCATTGTGATACATCCCTTTATTGAATATTGGGACTCAGTTTTCTTCTTAATATTATATCCTTAAGTAAACAGTTTGATAACAGAGCCAAGAATGAGATACTTTTAGAAATGATACAGTCTTTACAGTCTAATCATGAGCAGCTAGCTGACAGGATTGACCTGTCATGGCAAGGGTCTTTGTTTGGATCAAATATTGGTTGGTAACTCCCACAAGTTCTCTGCTACCATTGATTTAGCACATCTTGCATACAGGACTAATTAGTGGCAGAAGATTGGCTGGTGTCTCTATCCCTGTGATGGAAGCTTTGCTTGGTTGCAGAAGATAGGATAGCCAGTTCTGGTTCCATATCCAACATTACTAGGAGTCTTCTAAAGGTCCCCTCTTGGATTGCTGGGAGTTTCCATTAAACCAAGTTTCTACATAGCCTTCAGAATTATCCTCAGTTCCAATCCTCTCTCCCAGAAGTCTCTTTCCACTTTACTTATTTAATCCATTTGACCCCAGTCTATCCTGAGAATGAAGTGACAAAACAGGCTGGCAATGATGTGGCACAATAAAAACACCCTTCAACTGCTGGTGGGAGTGCAAACATGTATAGACACTTTGGAAATCAATACAGCAGTTTCTCAGAAAACTGGGAACCAATCTACCTCAAGACCTAGCCATATGACTTCTGATCATATAGCCAAAGGGTGCTGCATTTTACCATAGGACACTTGCTTAACTATGTTCATAGCAATTTTATTTGTTTCTTTTATTATTATTATTTATTTTTTTATTTTTCTCTGCTCCCCTCCCTGCCACACCCTTCCTTCCCTCAACCCTCCCCCAAGGTCCCCATGCTCCCAATTTATTCAGGAGATCTTGTCTTTTTATACTTTCTACTTCCCACGTAGATTATATCTATGTAGGTCTCTCTTAGTGTCCATATTGTTGTCTAGATTCTCTGGGATTGTGGTTTGTAAGATGGTTTTCTTTGCCTTATGTTTAAAAACCACCTATGAGTGAGTACAT
>PVIU01019728.1:0-35703 GCA_004026605.1 Ondatra zibethicus
CAGCAGTGGAGAGGGTGCCAGAACTAGCATTGTCTCATAGTCACACTGATGAATATCTTGATCACATCCATAGAAATTTCGTCCGATGGATGGAGATAAAGACAGAGACCCACATTCACACCAGAGCAATGGATTGAGCTCCCAAGGTCCAGTCGAAGAGTGTACTACTCTCAAAGTCAGTGTTATGCCAACACTAACCCTTGCTTTGTGCTTCAGGTGATAAGGACAGGAGACCCATATAGTGGTCTAGCGCCCTCTTGTGGCTTTCAGACTGAGAGTTTTGCGCTTTGAAGCTACTGGTCGGTAGGATCAAAAGCTGTTACAAAGCATAAGTATACAAACGTCTGCCTTCTTCCATTAAGAATGTGACAATGATCTTGTGAAGCTAACTCACTGGCGGCAAATCCATGCCATGAAGGACCCTTTGGAGTGTGGAGATCAACTAGGTGTGAGAATTTAATAGGAACCTTTGGAACAAATGCACTCCACACACGACGCGTAAGCCAAATGGATGATCGAAATTTCTTCACCAATTTGAGGATAACTTGCGATTTTTCCATTTACCCTTACCTGAACCTACTCATTCAATGACTCCCAGTCCTATTTGGTTTCAAGTCACTTCACATATTTAATCAGAAAGCAGGAGAATTAGGATAATATGATAAGTCATTGCAAAAGTTGAACTCAGTCAGCATGTGAACGAATCCTGACTGGCTCTGGTGAAACACAAGCGAATGTTAGCCATGTTGGTTTCCTGCAAAGAAATCGGGCGTCAATGATCACCATGGTGTGACACTGGGCTTCTGGTCCCTTGACAGTCAGGAAGAGATGGATCAGTTTTGGCATTTACAAATAGTACAGGAGCATTTTTTCTTTGAACTACATTATCTTTAATAAAATTCCTAAATTTTTGGCACCTTTGGTATTTCGAAAGTTTAGTTAAGAAAGAGCAGCTTTCTCTTACTGATCAAATCGTTCCAGTAGTCCAGTCCTCTTGAGTTTTTGATTTAGAATCTTTCCAGTCATTGTACATTCATAACTATTATAACCATCTCTGGGAAATCATAATGTGTGTGCACATGTATGTGCGAAGTTGTATGGTATATGCAAATCCATTTTCATAGTTTTTCTGCCTCTGATTTTTCTAGAGTGTCATAGAACCATTGGCATAATCCACCTTCCCTGATATTCTCTCAGTTAACTGCTTTTCTCTACAGCGAACTTTTTATACATCCATGCCTAGTTGCATATGTCAGTTCACACACTGGAAAGCTATGTATGTACATATGCTTAATTCTAATTATACGACATATAATGTGCATAGGATCACATTTACTAAAGTCTATTACTCACAGCACTGAGAAATGAACAGTCAAAAAAAAAACCCCAAATTTGAGAAGAGTATTCGAGAAAAGTAAGAACCTTGTGTTTTCATTCCCAGGTTGTAGGAACAATAAAATTGGTTTCAATTTAAACTGGGGGAGGACATGTGTTTGATCTTGCTCTTTCCAAGAAGTGGAATGATGATTGACTTGGGTTTTCTTCATATTTTTTTTTTTTAGCACAACGCTCTCTTTCCTTTGTGAACTCTGCATTAAACCTTAGAAAGAAACAGCTGAGTCACTATGGCTTGGGGGCAGGGGGCTCAAACTAATACAAAACTTGAAACTCCTTAGCCCTGATATTTGGACTTATAGTTTACTGCAGAACTCGGGAACCTGTTCTTCACTTTATCTCTTCACAGAAAGCTACACCACACTTATCCCATTCAGACTGGGCTAGGGTTGGGGTGAGCATCTTCTTTGGAAAAAGTTAATTCATCCTTACAAGGTTGAAATTTGGGCTTCAGGAAATGTTGGTTTGAATTTTTGCTTGTTTTCCTCATAATAGTTCACCTACCTTCAATTTGGCAGAAGAATTAACAGCCCATGTGATAGACCTTGCTGACAGCCCTGGGCTATAACGGAAGAACTCTTTCTCCCTTTCCTCTCTATGGGAAAGTCACACAGGATTGTCACCAACCTGTAAAATAAACCACCCACCTGGTCATGAAACCATTCACAGCCAGGAACTACAGCCCTATTCAGTGGTGCCATATGGGAAGCAGAAAGAGCTTTTCTCCATATGGGTCTGTCACGCATTAATAGGGGACATTTGCTCTATGTTTCAGCCAAATGCAAATGCCTGGACTTTTCTGAAACACATGAGAAGATGATCTTGGTTTAACATGCTAAGTAATTGGATATGAACTCTGTAAAATGAATCAAAACTCAAACTATGTTGGATCATACCATCCCTGCATCGGTGGAGAGATGTGGCATGCTAGTTTCTTTAAAGAGAAAAATACCTCAAAGTTTTAGAGAGAGCACAGGTTTTAATTGCCTTTGTGTGGCATATCCACAGAACACAAAATGTTTGAACAGGATAGAGTATTAGAAATGATCTCCAGTGCACGTGCGTGCGTGCGCAAACGCACACACACACACACAGCCTCATTTTCCATGTGAAAACTGAGCTTTTGAGAGAGATAGTGATTCATTTGAGAGCACTCAGATACGTTGCAGTCTGTAGGATTGGATTCTGATCTTGTCCCAGTTCTTTCCCATGATGCTCCCTTACAACATATTTGCCTCTGAATCATTGCTAGGTTTCCCATCCATTGCTCACATATTCAGTGAGCAAATCATTGTGATTTCCTAGCTGTCTTTCCTTCGGTGATAAACTTATCCATGTCCTAACTCTTCTTTATCTACAGGCATCTGTATTTATCATTCTGAAGTTACACTATGGGACAAGGAGACACAGTCTCAAATAGGCAGCAAAGACCTGCAGCCTGTTCCCTAATTCTTCATCAAATGGTATAGGAAATATATTTTTTTAAACTAACAACCAAAGGAACAGGTTGTAAAGCAAAGGATCTATATTTGTTGCATTGTTGCCGTTTATGTATGAAACATTTATACATTCCCTGCCCCCCACTCTCAAAATCTTGCAGGACCAGTCATTGTTGTGGTTCCTAGGTTTTCCAGTTAGGTGGACCGATGATTGATTTTCTTCCCTGGCACCTCACATAGCACATTCAGATACAATAAGAATCTCCAAAACAAGAAACACAAAAGTAGTTGAGAAGAGATAGATACACCACCACCACTGATGTTCTTCTCAAGGAAACAAGAGAGAATTTTCTAAAGGTTCTTCTGGATGGGTCTCTGCATCTTTCTGTGAAAACAGAGACCATCATCCTGTCACACTGGCACATGCTCCCGAAACAAAGTCCAAGAGAGAAGGTAGCTTCCACTAACAAAACCTTTGATTTAATTATAATTTGCTGTTTATGAAAGTCTAGACTACACTTTAGTATTGACATCAAGTTAATAGTTGCCTGTTTCTCAAGAGTATGACCACTCAAATATCCCAAGCTTATTTCTTTCGTCTTTTGAGAACAACTAAAGCTCAAGGTTTGCTTTATTGAGACATTTTCTTTATTAGAGATTCTCCACAACATGACTTTTAGAAAGCCTAGACTCTGTGGATTATCTAAAAACTACATTATCAAGTTATTTTCACAAATCAGGAATTCCTATAGTAATTCATGTAAGGTTAATGGAAGCAGGAGGAAGGCTATGATGGCAGAGAGGAGGACCAAGGTAGTGGAAGCAAGCCGTATCCACAATAGTCCAAGCTATGTGTTGACAGATGTGTGTGTGTATGTGTATGTTTGTGTGTGTGTGTGTGTGTGTGTGTATGTGTGTGTGTGTTTGTGTGTGTGTGTGTAGGGGGGGTCTGTTCGTGTGTGTGGTGCATAGTGTGCGTGTGCGTGCGTGCGTGTGTGTGTGTGAGAGTGTGTGTGTGTGTGTGTGTTTGTATGTGTGTGTGCACGAAGGTGGCCACATACTACAGCATGAGCATGAAAGTTGGAGGACGATTTGAGGGAGTTGGTTTTCATCTTCTACCCTGGGTTCCAGAGATCAAATCCCGTTGCCAGGCAATTGTTTTTAACCTGCTGAGCCATCTCACCAGCCCAGCTTATTATTGGTACCATGTTCACTCTCCAGTGTTGCACTTGGCAGAGGCACTTAAACAGCTGAAGTGGACCAAGGGTTTGGAACCGTCCATGACACTCCCATTAACAGGATGTGGCAGTGGTGGAAACAGCCCTCGCTCAAGCGGTGCTTTGGCTTAGAAAGTAAACAGTCACTCCCTGGAATTCTGTCTTGGGAGCAGAAGAATGATAACATTCCAGAACCTGATTTTTCAAGTCACATCTGCCTCTCTCACTTCTGACAACGGGGCTTAGAAAGGTTAAGAGAGAAACCCTGTATAAGGCCACACACCTCATTCCACATGGCCGTGTCTATCAGCAGGGCTGTCTTTCCTGTTGTCCACAAAGAAAACAGTACCGTCATCAGTGGCCAAAAGAGATCCATGAACTGTCAGGATGAATAGATAGCTAATAGCAGGGAAGAAATGGAAAGACAGCTTGTCTGGAATCCAGCTTTTAAACACATCTTGTCCCCTCCAAAAAATACAGGGAAACATGGAGAAGCACAGTCCAAAATAGTGTTTTTCAACTGTCCAACTGCACAGAGATCAGACTGAAGGCATAGAACGTCAACTGTCCATGGCTGAGGGTCCTTACATTCTGAAGTCCTGAAAGTTGCAGAATGCCATTTTTACCCCTCTTTTGCCACATCTGTTTGGCCCTCTGAGGGGCTTTCAAGCAGAAGGGCACATGGACACAGGACACAGGTAAAAGCAGGAAGACACAAACTGTAACACCAGCTCCATTTCATTTCACCTGTGACAACTTCCGCATGCCACCCACCCTCTCAGAGCTCATTTCATGTATTTATAAAAGCAACGCCACCCATCTTGCAGGATGTTTGCAAGGAGCAAATCAAATGGAGGGTTTGACAGCATCTGGAACAATTTCAGAGAATAGGTGACAGAATGGCTGTCTGAGGTCCCCAAGGGTATTTCCAAAGATGAGATGGCAGTGTGGGTAATTTCCCTCCACTTTCCACACTACAGCTTTCATTGCCCCCATATTTGTTCACTGTAAGTGAATGCGCATTAGAAAGAAACACCCTGGATAGAACAGCAGGAAATTAGGATATGCAATCACAAGACACTACAGGATACGACTTGTCTCCTCTCAGTCCCTCAGTGTGGCTTTCTAGAATACTGAACATTCCTCTTTTCATCACGGACAACTTCTCATTCAAAATACCTTCCGATTTATCACAATGCAGAATGGCATCATATTTTCTCACTATTTTACTTTTTCTAACCAAGAGAATTCTGGAACATGTGCTCAGTTTAACTAAACAAGTAATTTTCACATCTAAATTGCTAACTATGAGAGGTAATAAATTATGAGCGGTAATAACTATGAGAGGTAGATGAATTAGTTTATTTACCATTCCATGATTTGTACATGTATCTGAATATTATGGTACATTGTGTACAAATATGTATTTTATTTATTAATTAACAATAATTTTTCACTCATTTCCTTATCTAAGAATGAAGGAAATAATAATACACGCCTCGCAGGATTATCAGTTTTAAAAGATGTGGCATATGTAAAGTACTTTTGATAGGGGCCACCGTGGTTTGAGGGAGAAATATCCACATTTGTCTCATTTGAATTGTCATAAAACTAAGACTCAAAAGCAAATCTAAACCCACCTGTCTGGGCTAAGTCTGATGCTCAATGTTTATCTTTAATTTTCTATTTTTTATCTTTTAATGTGAAAAGAATTTTCAACAACAACATTTTCAATAAAAGTTTGTTTGTTTCCATGGCGAATCTAAATTCTACCAAGACTTCCCATCCCAGAAAGCTATTTTATATCCTGTGTTAATGTCTATGCTGTGACCTGAAGCTCTGCCGTTTGTATCAGAGCCCTGGGGTACCCGGGGACTTCTGCCTTCTCTTTCACCATCTTGGGTATTTTCACTTATTCCATGTATGTACTCTTTGCATACATCATCTATTTTTAATTACTCGTCTAAATATAAGTTTAGCTTTGCTTTACATTTTTAAAAATTTTTAAAGGTAGATGAATTATGCCAGCGAAATGACTGAAGCTGTCCTACACACCTGCGTCACCAGGGAAACAATGACGTCAGGGAAAGGAAGTGCACAAGGGAATGCCTAGAAAGCAGCACAGTAAATCAAGCACAATGAAGGAAATGAAAGCTGAGACAAATCATGGAAGTCCATGTCCCTTTTTCCCATTCCAAGGTGAAGGAAAACAAATTCTCTTATGCAAAAATATGGTTTGTATAACAAGCAACTCAAAATGTACTTGGACATATGTACAAGCACACACATACCCAACCAGAAAGAGAGTTGTAGCATTAATCTTGGATGTGGGTACAAACACACAGTCAGTGAGGTAGGTGTATCAGTTAGCCTGGAACTGAACACACAACACTCACACACACACTCACACACACACACACACAAATCAGTGAGGCAGAAATACAGTTACTTTTGTCTCATCACAAATCGCCCAATACTTAGGTGTTTAAAACAATCATTTATCCAGCTCCTGATTCTTCGAGTAGAAATCTGCATCACGGTAAGCCGGATGACGCTGCTGGCATTGTTGGGATCTCTCATAGAAGTATGGTGGCACTTCTAATATAATAGCTCAGGGTTTGCAAAAATGGAAGCTGCAAGACCTCTTGGTGACTAGACTCTCAAGTCTTGGTGACAAGACTGCTTGGTGACTGTAGCAATGGCAATTTCACTGGTTAGAGGCAAAGCTTAGTGAGTCCAGTTTGGGCTGCAGAGGTGAGCATTGCATGAGGAAGAGCATGCTCGCCAAGATCTGTTGGAGCTGATTTTCGGAAACCAACAATTACGTTGCCTGTGTTGAAACAAAATTTGTCTTTATTTTCTTAACTTTACTCTGCATATTCTGTGTAGCACAAAGTAAGCCCATTTCTATGGCAGGCCTTATTCCTCAAGACCCAGTGTAGATGCTCCTAATTTTCACTCAGCTATCACTTGAGGAATGGTACAGTTTTGAGTTTTACAGCCACCATGATAATTCTTACAAAAATTCACTCCATTTTGTCACCGATCAGCTGAGGCAGTGGTACCCAGTCCTCATCAAGAGGAAAGTAGCTAATAGGCAGAATAATGCCCCCAAGGTATTCATGTCTTAACGCTGTGAATCCCTAAATAAATGTGTGTTGTGTAAACATATGGTGTGTGTGCATGTGTGTTTGTGTAGTATATACATATGTGAGTATTATAATGTTAGATAGCAAAGGGGCTTTACAGATAGTTTTAAGACTCAGGCAGCCACGGAGTCTTAAAGAGTTACAAATGGTTAATCCAGCAGAGAGAAGTGATGTGAGGACCAAGCCTGTCACTCACGGCCATCTTTGAAGGTGGAAGAAAAAGGCTGGGGTAGCCTCTAGGAGCCTGGGATGCTCCTAAGCGTACAGACAGCAAGAAAACAGGCACCTTTAGTACCTTAAACTCAAAGAGCAAAATTTCAACAGCTGGAAAGGAAATGGATTGTCCCATGAAGTTCCCCGGAAACATCAGTGACTGGGCAGCTAAATTTCATTTCAGTAAGACTGCACTGCACTTCTAACCCCCAGAACTGCAAGAAAACCAATTTGCATGGTCTTAAACCCAATGTGCTTGTGGTCATTTTGTATGGCAACAATAGAAAATGAATGCAATCTATCTGATGGTTGATGAACAGAAATACAAGGCACCATGTTTTCAGAGAGACATGGACTTGGCTCGGCCTCCTGAGCAGCTGGACTGCAGGTCCCGCCGGTTACATTCACCAAAGCACAGTCTTCTCCTTATCAGCCACTGTGATTCTGTGCATTTTCCCTTTACTATGCAAAATAGTACGTTGAGGCTGGCTCATTTTTATCCTTACCAGCAATTATTCTTGCAGCATGTCAAGACATTTGGGAGTCCTGTTTCTGTCATCAAATGGTCTAATCCATCAGCCAACAGATCCTAAAGGGAATCCTTCTGCTACCCTATGGTAATGCTGTTTTCTCTACCTGTGCTATTCCCATACTGGCCTGACCCCTGCTTTCAAAAATCTTTGTTTTTATCAAGGTGCAGATGCAATCCCATGTCTCTTATGGAGCAGTGTCTCATAACCCTGGCCAGAAGCAATCTGACCCTTGGTCACCTCCACATGAGTTTGCCATCTGTGTTGCTGATGTGGGATGCGTGCACTTAGATGGAAAGTACTCAATTTTCTTCTTAAAGTCTAGTCCTTTTGAGGACAAGGATTGTCTTTTACAATTTTATATTCCCTAAAGCCATGCTGCCTAATGTAACAGTTGCTTTATGCAAAATAATAATCCATTTATCCGGTCCTGATTGAGCCAAGATGCAGGCCTCTAGAACAATCATTTTTAGTTTAAGTGGTTTGAGAAAGATACATAGGCAAGCAAGTACTCAGTACTCACATACACAAATAAACAACTTGTTACCCAAAGTTTCAAAGGTTCTTCTGAGGGAAAATGATGGCTCGGAGCAATGTTTGTGTAATTTATTGCTGTGCCATATGCTTGAATTCATGAGCATATTTCATCTCAGACTCCAGGAAAACATCTCAGACTCAAAGAACCTAGCATGGTGCCTAGGACAAGGATGTGTTTGGCAATCTGTTCAATCCGTTTGTGAGGTTTTCTTTGCACATGATACCAGGCACCATCTTAGCCCTGTGTTCTCCTGTTCATACAATGCCACAACAGTGTCAGCAGCATTAGTGTGAATGGGAAGCGAATTAGTTAGGACAATACTGACTGTCAACTGTAAAAGATCCCCAACTCAAATGAAGTCATCAATAAGGCTGTTCATAGAGCAAATGAAAAGAAATTCAGAGGGTAGGTATTTAGAAGCGGGACTCTATCATGAGGCTTATATACATGCATTGTTATGTATATATACATATATATATGCACATATGCAAGCTTTTCATAGCTCCTAACTGCTGTCTCTGGCTTGTTCCTATCAATATCACAAGAAGGCTGCCTTTGTTCCAACCACAACTTCCAGCAGAACAATAGTCTGTGTCATGAAAGAAATGGGCTCTTTCTTATGGACCTCCCAGAAGACTCCTCTCCATAGTTAGTGTCTTACTATGTAAGGGCACATACCCACCCAGAACCAATCAGTGGTAAGGTGGCGGATGTGTGAGGTAAAACACAGGACCATGGGTAAGAGTGGGATTCTGTTAGAAAGAACCAAAGGGGTGAAAACCGGAGAGAAAACAAACAGAAGTACCAGTTGTTATTGTTAATTCACCAAACCCAAACTTTATGTATATATACAATGCGTGTGTACATTCTCCCATTTCTCCTTTACATCTCGGTGTGGGTTCCCTTCCCTGGAGCCACCCATGCTTCACTTGAAAGCTGTTGGGAAACTGAAAATTGCTTCCTGCTTTTACATCGTAGTATACACTGAAACGGAACAACCGGCAAGCGCTCACACTTGCGCATGGCTCTGGCTTGCCAGCCCAGTTCTCACTGTAGTTTTTGAAAATCAGAATCTCTGTGAGAAGCCAACTCCTAGAGTCTCTACTCTGTGTCAGGATTTGTTTCTCTGCCTTCCAAGTGGACAACGATGGCTTATGGCTCAGATGAAGGACTTGAAATTGGATTGTTTAACAGAAACAGACATTTCCCCTTCCAGATAGAGTCAAGGTGTTTATTCCGCCACTGAAATTTAACTACTTCTTCTTTTTTTTTTTTTTTTCAGTTTCCAAAGAAACTACAAAACAGACTGTATGAGCTGAAGAATTGCCTTGGAGCATTTTGCAGGGGCTGGGGAGAGGGGGTGAGTAAAGAAAGAGTTGAGGAAGATCAGTAGATCAATTCCTTTATTTTTAATCTTAATTTAATGACAAATCAAGACTTAGGTTACCCTCAAATCCTAACTCTTGTTTGCATTTTGGAATATGTTTTATACTTTCAAATCCACTTTTAGTTTCTCTATGCTTGATTCTCAACATGGATGTGTAAGGGAGGTAGAAGCCCGTATGTGTACCTCATCAATGCTGAAACATTTCAGATGTTAACTGATTTGCCCTAAGTCGCAAAACATGTTAGTGGCAAAGTGTATCCTGGCAGTGAGATACCCTCATTTTAAAACTTTGTTTCCTTGAATTACAAGTAGCTACCTGATAATATGTCCCTCCTTTCTTCCAGTTAACTGAGAGAATGGCTCACTTAGTGCTGGGGGTTAGGAAAACACATGTTAGATTATCAAAGGTACCAACCAGCTGTCCCATTGCAGGTCTGGGCATTTGGTAATAGATGCTAGACAAAGAGAGGATCCTTTCACTCCTGTGTAGAGGGGACTATCGTCTATGCAGGATGGGCTGACCCAGGAGAAACTTAGTGATGCTCTTGAGTTGAGTTGAGGCGGATGGAGATGAATGCAGAATTCCAAGGGAATTCAAATCTGGGTGGTTTTCTGGAACATCCCGTGAGCCCACAGCCCTCTGGACCTGTGTGCTACACACATTCAGATGGGTGTTTTCTTCCTTCTTTGGTCTATTCATTCCCTGGCCACTTCCACATGGCCAAGGTCCAGCCAAGCTCCTTTCTCCTCAGTGGTGATGGGTCTTACCTCCAAGAGTTCTTACTGTGAGTTTCCAATCTCCAGCTTGTAGTGAGTGATTTTGCTGCCTTCATTAGTGCCCCAGGAGAGCACAGCTGCAGGATACATTCAAATGATTGCCCCATGGAATGAATGCCACAGGCTACTACCCTGGCAGCAGACCCTTCCTACTCCATCCACAAGCAAGTACCCAGATCTGCTTGCCTGTCTTCCTGAAACCACCCCATATACAGCTCCCAGTTTTCATTCTGGATCTGGAATGGGCTGAGCAGCAAATTAGATGTTATTCTTAGGTGTGTCCTCATCTTCCTTCCCCTCTTCCCTCTCCACTTTCGCTTAGAAAACATTCCACCCTAATCCGGGTCTGCTCTCGGTAGAGGATTTTGGTAGATTGATCTCTTTATTACTACTCTCCATCTGGAATAGCAGTTGCCTTCTGTTGCTTTTTGAACATCTGGAGGAACATGGAGAGCCGGGTATATGTCCACTTCAGAGAGGTGTCCGAGGGAAAGTGATTTCATGATAGGCCAGGACTCTGGATGCTCCCTCAGTGTTACTGCTTAGGAGATGATCCAAGGCCAAGTGTGTCCTTGACTACAGACCAGAATTTGTGCAGAATAGCTCACTGATGGAGACTGAACTCTGCCATCCATCAGGTAGGTCATATAAGTTTGAGTTCAAGTAAAAATGCAGAAGGGCTGGAGAGATAATTCAACAAGTAAAGCACCTGCTCCAAACACAAGAATCCGAGTTCAATTCCTGAAGCAAACATAAAAACTGTGTGGTTGAGTGATGTACTTGGAAACTCAGCACCGGGCAGGTGGAGACAGGTTGATCTCTGGGCTCTCTGTCCAGCCAGATCACTTGACCTTCTTAGTGAGTCTCAGGTCGATAAGAGATCCTGATTTTAAAATGAAGATGGTGGGGGGTATTTGAGGGACAGCATCTAAGGCTATTCTTTGACTTACATGTACACACACACACATACACACACACACACACAGAGGACAGGCAGGCAGGCAGTAGGGCAGACTGGCAGACAGAGAGGAGAAGGTATCAAACTGTGGTTTAAGCTTCTAGCTTGTCTGCATATCTACAGGACATCTGTTCCCACATAGCACACTTTGTATGAGAAAGTAGTAGCGAAAGCTAAAACAGCAAAACTCCCTATCTAACCATGGCATCTAACAGTCACCACAGTGATACAACATTCTACCTTCTTCATCAAAGCATAGCATTTGGCCCTGCTTCTCAGGCTAAGTCTTCCCTGGCTTTATTCTTTTAGGAAAAACAATCTTCTGGCAAAGCACCCCTCCAGCTGTCTGCAGTCACTCATAGATGATGGCAGCGCATCTTCCTAGCCAGATGATTTGGTAGGTTTTTGCTAGAACATTTTATTAGCTAGGTTGCTAGCATCGCATAGACACTGCTCTAAGGTAGGGATTTCTCCCCCAAACATTTGCTGATTGCCTTTCATGCTGAGATCGTGTTGTATGAAGCATTATGTTGAGGTCTCCAGGAACATGGCATTTGCATGCTTTTTCTCCTTGGGACATTCCTGAACACTCTTTAATGATCTGGTCTTTGTCTTCAAGGATCTAAATGGCTCCTTTTGAAAGAAATATGAGGGGGGAAAAAAGTTGGCTGAATGCTGCCAATAGATCCGGGTAGTATTTATATCCAGTCTTTGTGTTCCTTCATTGTCCTCTGGGCATGGCATGACTGTTGCAGTCATGAACTTATAACAACTGTGATTGACTCCAGAGAACTTGTCCAAGATCAAGCCCATGAACCCCAGTCATAGATGAAGATGTGATGTGATGAGTTCCTTAAACTCCAATAGATAGCTCCTCATCCATGCCCACACAATTTACCCTTGTTAAACCTAGTGGGCCACAAAACAAAACTGGAAAGATTTAAAAGTGGGATGGAGCCTGGGGGCTGGGTTGGGGGAGAGAATGAGACCGTTGAGAGGGGTGGGTTGGGGAGGAGGCGGAGACAGTGGCTGTAGCATGTTATCTGCATGTATGAAATAGCCAAAGAACAAATTCATTTTAAAAAGAGTTGCTCCCAGTGAAAATGGGGGGTATATATACGTAGGTGTCCTTTGAGCTTAAGAAAAGGAGGAGAAAAGGAAGGCAAAGATGAACAGCTATGAAGTGTCCTTGGGAAACATACTTTATTAGATGATATGGCTCCAAGGAGCGTACCAACAAAAACTCAGGAATGGATTCCATCAGATTCTGAGTCATAACAAAGGTCACCATAAAATTTATCATCCACATGGGACACTATGAAATATGCTAAGTGACAGGCACACATTGTGTCTGCTCTCCATCAGCTCTGTCCCTTCTAGCCTATATAAATGGATGAATGGATGAGCTTTCATTAAGAACCCATGTGGTAGTAGCCGGGTCAGGCTCTTAACATCTGTGATCGTGTTTAGCACTAAGCTAAAGCTTATGAGTCTGAGAGAGATGTCCCTCGTGGCACAATGTAAGAAACTGGCCATTAGGGTTTTAACCATTACTCCATCAAATTTAAAGCTTTCATTTGGGGTCGTAAGAGTTGAGATTATCCCCAGTGGGGGGGGGGAAATGGGTAAACATAGGATCTTTCATGACTCTCAAAAAAATCCTAAGTACATAAAGTAAGGAAAATAAATGTTAAATATACAGAGGAGGTAAGTAGTGAAGGACAGTAGTGAAGAGCACCCACACCACCTTAGCTGGGTGGCTTCTCTTACACGTGTACCCTAACTCAATTTTATTTTTGTTTATCTCAAGTGTGTGCATGTACGTGTGTGTGTGTGTGTGTGTGTGTGTGTGTGTGTGTGTGTGTGTGCCATGGAGCACATGTAGAGGTTAGGCATCAACCCTTGGGGATAGAACCCATTCTGTGGGTTCTTTGGGTCAAACTCACTCCTTGGCACACCGCCTTCCCCACTGAACCTTCTCATTGCCTCCCTGCCTCCACTCTCACCTTGGCTTTTGAGTCTCACTGACCTAGAACTCACTGATTCAGCTAAATTGACTCGTTAGAGGCATTACCTTCCAGCCTTGGATTCCAAACCTGCACTGCCAGGCCAGGCATTTTCACCTGGGTCTGGAGCTCAAACCCAGGTCTTCATGCCTTTGTGGTAAGCACACTATTGACTAAGCTATCTCTTCAGCCCCCACCCATGTTTTTTAATTAACTTGTGGGCAGGAAGAGAAAGGAAATGCCGATTCTTGCTGGCATTTGATTTTGCCCCTCCCATGTTCAACAGGCCTGAGTCCTATCCAGTGTTTCCCGATTCACTCCTCAAAGGAACGCCTGGAGCAGAGTGAGGCTCGGTCACAGCTTCTATCCCGTGCCTCTCCCTAATTGACTTCATACTAGTCTGTTCTCAGAATATTAAAAAACAATAATCAGGATCATACAGAGGCCAAGCCCCTGCTTTCTCCAACATCCACCCCCAAGACTGTTTTTCTGTTAGAACTGGCTCTGAAGTTGCTGGGCTCTGCCACCCCCTTCTCCCAACACAAGAGCCAGGGGTGAGCTAGGCAGGCCGGGACAGGCTATTGGAAGCTGGAGAGCAGAGGATCTTCGAAAACAGAATGTACTTATACCAATTCTTGGAAAGTCAGAGGAGGTGAGCGCCGCAGTCGGCGTCAGTTTCTCCCAGCAGAGTTAATGACCTTTCTCATCCAGTTCATAGCTTGGATGTGAACATCTGTCCCACAGTGGGAAAGAGATGAATAAGCATCTGAATTACAAACTACAACTAGAAGCAATAACCATCAGTCACACACTGCTGCCTCTAGGGCTTGTGTCATATTTGTTCATCAACATATAAATTAGTTAATCTAATGACAGTTTTGGAGTCTGTTTTCTTGGCGCTTGTCATCTCATGGGGTGCAAGAGAAGATGTAGACAATTAAGGAGAAATGCATAAATTGAGTTGCATGTGACTATCCAAGTATAAAGAGTAATAGGGTCATCTAGCGTGGACTACTGGTCTAGTCCATGAAATCCAGGGATGTTTCTTAGAGAAAGTGTCACATACTCTGAATCACACAGGAGACGGCGCAGTCAGTCCTGAAGAATGAGAGCTTGGAGGGCTGAGGCCATGGCTCAGTGAGGACAGTTTTTCCTGGACAAGCACGAGGACCTGAATTCAGAGCGCCACCACCCGTGTAAGAGTCCAGGTGTGATGGCACGTGCTTGTGACTCCAGTGCTGAAGGAACAAAGACCACTGGACCCAGGAAATTTGCTGAAACAGCAAGAGCGGGATGCAATGAGAGACCCTGTCTCAGCGGATAAAGAAGATGGGGCGCTAAAGAAGAAACAGCAACATTGGTCTCTGAACTTAGCATGCCGCCACACAGACAAGCGTAACTGCACACTACACACACACACACACACACACACACACACACACAATGCCAAATCGAAGAGAGAGAGAGGACATAAGAAAAGAAAGAAAGGAGAAAGGGTGGACAGGTTTAGGACCCGGGAACACTTTTGATCTGAGGCACTAGGCAAGTTCAGGACTATAGCCCGTAGCGTAAGAGGGTAGGAGGCTGGCAAGCGGTGGGCGTGGGGGATCTCCTTCTTCCATTTTCCCTTCTTCTCATCATGGACTGCTCAGCTGTAGTCATCAATCTTCCTCATTAGATGTGGAGAAACTGAGGGCCAAAGGTGAAAGGTGGCATGCCCAAAGTTAAATATTTTCAAGCAAGAGTACACACAAGCTAAAATTAAGTCCAGTGGTCTTGTCAGAGTCTACTTAGTTTCCTTTGTAAGAGTATTGAAACCATTGACTTTGCATTCCTGAGCTAGAGACCAGGTAAGAATGAGGTCCATGTGCTGACTGGGAATTAAGCTGAGAGATCTAATGTCTCATATCTGTAACCTTTGCGTTGTTTGCATAGGATTGTGTCTTAGTGGGCAATTTGAAAGTGTTTATCTTCTAGGTGAATACATCTTTTTGATGTTTTCACAGTTGGTTAGAATCATGTCATATACTAGTGCCTTTGGCAAAGACACTTAAAACATATCTGTGTGTGTGTGTGTGTGTGTGTGTGTGTGTGTGTGTGTGTGTGTAAAAGAGAGGGGGGCAAAGTGTAAAAAGGCATGAAAAATGATAGCAGCCATTTGGGCTGGAACAAAAGGAGCATAACAGGCCCAGCTCAGTGTTGACTTTACTGACTTTTAATGCCAACCACTTTGATGGACAGGGGGGTTACTGAAGAAGGTTTTGAGTGAGGAACTTTGCTATCAGGACTGTGAGTGTCACTGAGGTCACAAAGCAGCCTGTGACGTATGACCCTGGTGCCTGTCACCCTTTTGGGGACTGTAGCACTAATGCTGCTGGCTACTGAGACAGAGCATCAGTACCTGAGAAGATAGCAGTCAATTTCTAGAAATTCTTTAGCTGATGCCCTCGTCCCCTTCCCAGACTCTTGTATCTGGAAGTGTGCACATCCCGTTGAAATTGTCCAGGTTCAGAGCTCCAGGCTGGACGGGACCCTCTCTATACTTTTCAGCATCCTGGGCAACAGATTCACTCTTCTATTTAGTCCTCTCCTGAAGAGCCTGATCTGCCACAGGGGCATGTGCTGAGTAGAGAGACTGAGGCCAGGGTTCCAGTTAAAGAGCATTACATTGTTATAGCCTAACCCCAGAGAGAACACTGTGCATCAAAAGGGAAAGACAAAGGAAGAGTGGCTGGGAAATCTTCTCGATTTCTTAAACCTCTAACCAAGAGCTGTGGATGGGATTCATGGCTGGAGCCCTCACCTAGCATGTATGAGGTCCTGGGTTCTGTCCCTAGCATTATAGGAATGAAAGCCTAGTACATCCTGTACCATCCTTCTCCAGATCTCACAACAGCTTCACAGATCACCTTTCTTTCCTAGAGACTCAGATGTACAGTTTCCCACACCGGTGACATATTAGAAAAACATCATAGGTTTAAAAAAAATGCAGCTATAGTATTCCACTTCAAGAAACCGTGACTTACTTATTATCTGTGGGAAACCCCAGCAAAAAAGAGCAATATACAACTGCCCAGGTTTCTACAACACACACTTGCAAGGGCATAATCTCATTTGATTCATACACATCCTATACAGATGTGCATGCTATCATTATCATCCCATTTAATAAAGGGAGAGACTGAAGTTGAAAGAAACTTAGCAACGTGCCTCAGGGCACCTAGCTAAATAAGAGATAAAGTAAAGATTAAAGCCATTCAAGGCCTCTTGGTGTTCTTTTTTCTGTAACTCATAGCCCCTTCAGCCCCAGTGAACAGAATTCTCAAGACCTGTCCTGTCCTGGCACATGCTTCTCCTTTCTCCCCACCTTTGCTAATGCTGTTTTCTCAAGACACCCCACCCTGCTCCACAATACAAACTCCAAGAGAACCCCAGGGCAATCCAAGATATGTATACAGCTATTCACAACACTGTCATTGCAATCCTATCCATCAACGATGTGGTCCTAAAACGTTGTCTGACAATTTTGGACCACAGGGCAGACTCCTGATTCACACATGCCTTCTAGCCAATGAATTTGCTTAGATCATTTATTTATCTTTTCAGTGCCTTCTTGCTTTACTTATCTATAAACTGGAGGCTCTGTGAGGAAAAACATAGACGTCCATTATAGTTATAGAACAAACCTTTCTTCCCCTTTATGTATCAACTATGCAGTAGCGACCAGAAGAACAAATAGACTGGGGCTCGCCCTTGAGGATGTTCAATAGCTCCTCTGCTCCCAAGGCTCCTTCTGCACACACACACACATGTGCGTGCACACACGCACAAAACACACACACAAAGAAACAGATAGACATAAAGGCAGACAGAGATGAAAAGACAGAAAGACATAGACACAGATACAGACACACAGAGTGAAGTAACGAGGGTTCTCCAGAGAGGCTGATGGGAGAAACCTTGCCAGAAAGTTGGTGAATATCTCCAAGAGGAAGATGGGAAGAATGTCTGTGTATCTATACTTAGGGGCAGATTTTCATTAATTATTTCAGCAAATAGATACTGGGCACCACTAATCCAGGGTATTATTATTTATAACCACCTTCTTCTCCATCCCTTCATGTAATCCTTAAAGTATCCCATCTCTTTTATCCTGCCTTTTCCATCTTTCCACTTCCTTTCATCTCTATCATTGCCACTTCACAGCAAGACCTTGCCACCACCCTTGCTATCCACCAGCCCATTTCCTCCTCTACAATTAGGTATGTGATTTTGAGGCTAAGTCTGAATCATATCACTCGTTCTGCTTATCAAGAATCTGAAGAGGTATGGTGAAATTTTAATCCAGATCTGCCAGAGTTGAGCCCTTCTCATATTTCCAGCTTCATTTGGCCTTGATTTCATGTCATTTCATGCTCCATCTATGTCAGCTTTCTTGTGTGCTCCCTCCCAGCTCTGGTCCTTTTCATGCACTGTGCCCTGTGCTGAAGATGTTTGTTCCTGGTACCTTCCCCTTCTCCTGGGCTCAGCCTCCTCATTCTGGACTCAGTATCATCTTCATTCGTAAGAGGGCCTTCCGTGAGAAGGTCTCACTAGAGCTCTAATACTTGTTACCTGTTACTTACACATCTGAGTCAGTCTCTCTTCCACTGCTTTGAAGCACTTGTAATATCTTCTGCGCACGCACATAGTGTGTGCGTGCATGCACACGTGCATGTGTGTGTGTGTGTTCATGTATATGTGGAAGCAAGAGATCAACTTCGGATGTGGTCCCTCAAGTGTCATCAACCTTGTGTTTTAAGACAAGATCTTTTATTAGCCTGGATCTCACCAAGTACTCTAGGTTGGCTGGCTGTGAGCCTCAGGAATCCTCCAGTCTCTGCCTCTCCAAAGCTGCGAGTAGAAAAGGGTGCTGCCACACCTAACCTTCTCATTGCGGCTTCAAGGGGTTGAACTCAGCTCCTCATGCTTGTATGTCAAGCATTTTATTCACTGAGCTATCTCCTTCTTTTACATTTTTATTTTTACTTATTAGATTAGCCTGTGTCCTATCCCTTATTTCTTCCCATAGTCCCAGTGGCATGAAGATAAAGATTTTGTATGCTTTTTAAAAAGCAACCAATTTCCAGTCCCAGTCAAGTGCTTGGACAGAGAATCCCTCAAACACTCATTGCATAAATAAATGAGAAAACCAGCGATTGAAAGAATGTCACACCTGCCCAACACTGGACTGGGCTTTTCCCTTACAGAGGTAACAATATAGATCTACTTTCTGCCTTTGTAGATCTTCTAGTCTAGTTCTAGCTAAGAAAGAAGACTGAGAAATCAGCATATGTCTATTGCATTATATGCAGACTCTTCTGGCTCTCCCATGACCCTCTGTCATGTTTTTGATGATAAAAATTTAGCCAGTGGTTCTCAATCTTCCTAATGTTGTGACCCTTTAATAGAGTTGTGTTGAGGTGACCCACAATCATAAAATTATTTTCTTGCTACTTCATAAATGTAATTTTTCTACGGTTTATGCATCATAATGTATAGACAGAAGTTTCTGTCCCACCCACAGCCATTTAGTCCCAAATAAACATACAGAGGCTTCTATTAATTATAAATTGTTTGGCCTATTGCTGAGACCTATTACTAACTAGCTCTTATGACTTAAATAATTCTTGTCTATGTTTAGTCACATGGCTTGGTACTTTTTATCAGTGAGGCATTCTCATCTTGCTTCCTCTGCATCTGGCTGGTGACTAACTCTCTGCTTTTCCTCTTCCCTTAGTCTGGTTGCCCCACCTATACTTCTTGCCTGGCTCCTGACCAATCATCATTTTACTAAACCAATATGAGTGAAATCTTTACAGTGTACAAAAGCATTATCCCATAGCAACAATGTAAATATCTGATATGCATGACAGCCAACATGTCCCTGAAAGGGTCAAGATCCAGAGGTTGAGAACTACTTGTTTAGGGTTTGACATAACTGAAATTGGACTGACTCTAGGATTGTTCCTTTGTTTTGTTTTCTGATGTTTTCTACAGTGCTCTGGTAAGATTGAGAAAAAACATACTCCTTCCAGTTCAGAAAGGCCTTGTGGTGGCATGTAGCTTCCTTTCTTGTTATAGCCTCTTAGTCACACTGTGAGGAGTGTCTTTATGAGGAGACTTGCCAGCAAGTGACAGGTATGTGGGCTAATGAGGCCAACGCACCTGCCTTTTAGGACTTCCTGACATGATCAAGTTAGGCACCCTGCGGAAACTATAAGCAGATCCCTGGACCTGCTGAAAGCTCTTTCCCTTGAGTCGCTGTATGAGCCCTTAAGTAAGTCATCCTCATTAATTGATGTGAGTCAATGAGTCAATACATGTATCTGTTGACTATGTCAAGCTCCCTTCTCTAAGGCTTCCACTCTAACAGGAGTGGACAACCTATGCCTGAAAACAAAATTCGGTGACTGTTTTAGTTTGCAAAGTTCTACTGAGAAACACCTACACTTGTTCATTCTGTGACATCTACACATCTTTCCTACTACAGAGACAACATGGAGAAGTTTTAACAGCAACCCACCTGGCCCTCAAAAGTCAAAGTATTTACAGAGAGTAGTCTGACAACCCAGAAAGTGAGTACCCAATGCTCTAAGAGAGCCATAGTATACAATTAATTAATTTTTATACATCTGGAATTATACTACCCCTGGAAGAGTTGGAAAATAACACTTTCTGCAGGGCTTAATATTTGTATGAAATTTTGGTTGGGAAAGACTGAACCCAAGAAATTCTAAAGGCTCCATATATTGCTTTGTAGCCTAATTCTCTAGACTCTTCTGCTTCTCCACATTGGCTGTTTACTGTAGTCACATAGGGAAGGCTGTTGGTAGTTGACTGGAGTTCCCATGTATTCCAAGGCCCTCTGAGCCTTAGAAAGCTTTCTTCTTTCTGTGTGCCTCGGGTTCATCTACTACACAACAGACAGACTCATCTGGGATTTGCAAATTCTCTTCAATAATTAACAGCTCATCTGAAGGAAGATAAAATCAGCCAGATACATAGATAGCAGTGAGAGAGGGGCTTAGGGTGATAGCTTGGGGAGAGAGTGCTGGCTGCACAGGTGTGAGATGTGCACATAGATTTCCCGAATCGGAGAGAAGCTGGATGTCACAGCATGCATCTGCAACCCCGGGCTTCCTACTGCATGGTGGGGGTCAGAGACAGAATTCTCGGGAGTTCACAGGCCAGCTGGCCTGCTGGACTCAGTGGTAAACAAAAGACCCTGTCTGAATCAAGGTGCAAAGTGAGGACTGACACCCAGGGCCGTCGTCTGACCCGATATGTGCTGAGACACACATGTGTCTGCACTCGCACTCACAGGATACACACATGAAAATGTGTATACACACATATACTCTGCACATATCATACACATACATATTAAAAATAAATAGCAGTTTAAAAAGAGCTATAGAGAAAAGTAGAATGTCGAATTGGATAGCAGGAATATTGTGAACCAGCGTGCAAAGCCGTGTGCAAATTCAGGGGTGTGTATTTAAGCAGCAGCAAACTTCTGCATCAGTTTGAATAGTTCCTTGTTCAGAACCAAATGAGAAAGTAGGTGGCCTGTGAACTTCACTCGACTGCCTGAGATCCCTGGCAAACAAGCTATCAGTGGGAACTTTAGAGACAGTCCCTTAGCAGAGTTTGTTTTACTTTCTACTTTCAGACTTGCTCCAAAAGCTTAGCTGAAATTACAGCCTAGAGAGTGCCTGCTTAAATTCCTTTAACAAGCAACCCTTCCCTGTAGACACAAGTTTGGGCCTGTCTACCCACCTCAAACAGGCCATCCATCTACACTGTTTGTAGTGGCCCCAGGCTACAGGTAGTTTAAGTGCCACTATCAGATTGCCTCTCAACCCCTAGACTCAATAGGCCTGATTTTGTCAGCATTTTTTAGACCGCTCAGAGCCAGAGTTAACCACTTCTGCACCGACCAGCAACTGTTTCCTGCTCCGTTGTGGCTTTGCTCCTCCTGAGAGTTCAGACGCTATAGAAGGGACTTATTGGCTCCAGGCCCCCTTCGCTCCCCTTTAAAATTATTCTGGTGACCATATGTTGAGGACTAATGACAACTGTCTGCTAGGAATGCTCAAGCCTGAACTTGCATCAGGTCGGGGGACCGATGAAATAAACCTCAAAATTCAAGACATCTATCCTATAATTAAGGATCACTAAGGTATGGCCTCAAAAGGTCAGGGAGTCCCACTTCTGGCCTCCACAAATTAAAGGGATCTGGAGAAAGATTTCTCTTTCAAAGAGTAATTTTTTGAGTGGTCCATTAAATAAACATTTATTGAGCATGCGTACTATGCTGAGCATTGTGCTGGTCACTGGCTCATAAAGGAGAATAAGGGAGATGGCATCTCTGGCCACACACGATTCATAGACACCTGAGATGGTATTGGAAGGGGGAGCGGAATACGGAAACATACACAAGCCATTGTAAATGACCTGACAGGACTGGGATGGGTGAGAAGCAGCAGTAGAGTGGGGAAAGAGAGACACAGAACTCCATGCAGACAGCACAGAGAGCAAAAGAACCACCTTCAGCACGCTCAGATGACTTCTACTTGGCTGCCCACAGGTCAGAGGAGGGCTATAGAGAAAGAAGCCCATAGGAAAGGATGGCAAAGGCAGAATGGGGCATCCTTATAAATCATTTTGTAATGACACAAATCAGGGTTACTATTGTCAGCTAATCTAAGGATGGCAGCCAGGATGCTGTTCACCTACCACGTGCACAAAAGCATCCCCAGTGTTGTTGCCTCCAAGGTCACTGTGCTAAGGCTCCGAAGCTCAACCTTGGTATAGTTCAGTGAGAGACACTAAAAGGGGGGGGGTAGCCAAATCAGATCAACTTATAATCACTCTCGATTGAGGCAGCAGAAAGGATTAGGAAGAGCACAGGATAGGAGACATTTTATCAGTCACAAAGGAACAAGGTGGGACATAAACATCCTCAAATCCCCAGGCAGTGGTCCTGATACAGATTCCATCTCAACAGGCGTAGGAGGTCAGAATGACAGGGCTATCATGGGACTTTACAGGCACCACTTGCTCATTATGATTGGCAGTGGATATGAGGCTGACAAATCTGAGGGAAAATAACTTCAAATTTGCTTCCATGTGGATCATCATTCTACCGCATAAAGATTTTAGATTAAAGTTTTAGCTTACTTTCACACAAGACTGTGGTGTGTAGATATTTTAAACACACACACGAGAGAGAGAGAGAGAGAGAGAGAGAGAGAGAGAGAGAGAGAGAGAGAGAGAGAGGACATAATGCCACATATTTGTGGAGCATGCCTTGGTTTCCTTATAACAGGTGGAAGTCCTATAAATGAACAGTGGGCAGCTGCTCACTATGAATATATGCTCCATAATGTCAGCCCAGCCTGGAAAAAGTGGTAGCCTCTCTCATTAAGGACAATGTTTTGTGTGAGTTTGTGTGCACACATACTTATGGAAGTCTCTTTAGTTTACAGCTGTCCCTATGCACTTCTTCCCTGCTCACTTCCAATGCCCTAAATAAACCATCTATTTATAACTGCTACTTAGTGAGCACGTAACTACTTAGCTGTGTACCAGGCCCTGGACTGGGTGTTTTAAATGGATTTACTCACAAAGTCTTCACAATCTGGTAAAACACATCCCCCTCCCCAACCCCAGTTTTGCACTCAGGAAGACTGCTGTTCATTGGGCTAATGTGCCTAAAGCAATGATTTTTTTCAATCTATATTTTAATCCAATAGTGAAAGTTCCCCTCAGACTCCTGAACTTGACCCCTGGAGCCTATTCTAATCAAACAGTGAGTAATGCAAGAGGCCGCCTGGAGCAGGGCCATCCTCTGAACATCTTGCCTCTTGGAAATAAGTCTGATACTCTTTGTATTCTGATCATCTTCATGTTGATCAAGGAATACTCAGGCCCAGGCGAACCTCTTGTCTAAGCCCTGGTTTTTTCGCAGCCATCTGCACACCTCCCTCACGCCTCCATCACTTCCAGTCTCTCGATGTCAGGCTACAGTAGGTAATTGGCATCTGTCCAGAGATGACTATGGAATTCCCTCTGCCAAGTTCATAAAGCCTGTCGGTTGTTTTGACACTCGAGTTTCAGTTCCAGCCATAGAAAAGGCGAGGCTTTGCCAGAGTCAGGGATCCAGAAGAGATCCCTAGGCACTGTTTGTTCCCTGTCATGAACATGGGATGTCTTCTCACCGCTCCACAGACAAGGACTTCTTATCAATCTGGGCGCTTTCCCTTGTCTTCCTGTTTGGAAAGCATGCACTTTTCCTGTAGTTGGCAACATAGCCCAAGAGCACAGCCAAATGTTTCAAGGCACTTGAAGACATGTGCAAAAGTCTACTGGGATCCATCTCTTCGCAAGATATTTTCAAAAGAGCTCAAACGACTGCCCTGCCAGGAAACAGACAAACATTACCAGATGAAATAGGATATTTCCCCCCTCTTAATCAGGAATTCATTTGCCTAGTTCTCACGGCCTAAGCCCTAGATGAGACACATAGTCTTGGGTCATCTAAGAGTCAGCTCACCAGGCAATGCTGAGTGGAGTCACAGTTGCTGGGAAGCAGGCTGGTTCAAACTTCCATGTAGGCAACTTCCTTACAAAACTCTAGACGTGGGCATCATGATGCCTGGATGCATGTGTTTGTTTCTGTTTTATGTAACATAGGGATCTGAGGAGCACCTGTTTTCTGGCTACAACCAACAAGAAAGCTGAAAGTCCACCACTACAAATACTTTCATGGAGACATTTAGACAAAGGTCAACAAGTTCCCTCTGGCCACTGGTTCCATCTTTTGGACTCAGGAAGTTGTACTTGTTTCACCCTTGGTACACACAGAAGTCAGGGTGGGTTCTGATGTCCCTCCTCAGGAGAACACTGCATTCATGCCCTGTGGCTGTTGTAGCTAACAATTGCATGTGTGCTGGCATAGAACAGCAAATGTTTGAACCCATGCAATTCTGGAGGTCATAAGTCAACCTGTCTGCAAGACGCACTGTCTATGGAGGTTCCTGGGCAGGGTCTGTCATTTGCCTGTTCTAGTGGCTGCTACCATTCCTTGATATATGGCTGCATCATGTCAATACCTCCCTATGTCCCTCTGTGTCTGTCATACTGTCTTCTCTGTGCCATGCCCTCTCTCTTTTTCTCATTGTCTGCATGTTGGGGAGGATGGCTATGGGTATGTGTCCATGTGTGCGTATGCCTGGTGTGGGAAGTCCTTCGGTATATGTGTTGCTTTTATTGGTTGATGAATAAAGCTGCTTTTGGCCAATGGCTTAACAGAATAAAGCCAGGCTGGGAAAGATATATAGAGAGAGTGGACGGAGTCAGTGAGGCGCCATGGAGCCGCCAGAGGAGAAAGATGCAAGCTGCTAGCTGGAACCTTGCCGGTAGGCCATAAACCTCATGGTAAAATATAAAATAATAAAAATGTGTTAATTTAAGATATAAGAGCTAGGCAATAAGAAGCATGAGCTTAGTGTTGTAATTAATGCAGTTTCTGAGTGTTTATTTCAGATCTGGGTGGCTGGGAAACAAACGAGCAGTCTCAGCCAACAGATAGGCACACCAATGTGGGCTGACTAAATCCAAGTAAAACCAGAGCAAGCTTGGAAAGGAATTCTAGACACAAAAAAACAGAGTTAAGCATGGCTTCTTGGTAGCTGGAATTTTTTTTTTTCAGATTGGCTCATGGCAAACAGGGGTACCACAACTCCTTTAAGAGAGTAAAAACTGCAGCTTCTTTAAAAATGGTGGCTTCCTGGTTCACCAGCACTAATGGCTCTGACTCTTTTGGGAGGTCTGGTTACCGAGCATTTAAATGGGGTTTGTGAGCAGAGTGCTAAAACTTGCTTAATGGCAACATAGACCCGCTGTGTGTCTGAAAATGGGGCAGTGTGCATGGCTTGCAGAGGCAGTGAACAAGCCTTTACTATGTTGGACTGGGTGGAGCCAATAGTCAAAGCCACGGAGTTGGTCCTAGGCATGCCCACTTAGCATTTTTTTTAAAAAGTGCTCCTGGTCTAAAAATAATTAAAGATATGCATGCAATAAAGACAAATTCTGATGAAAAAAGACCTCTAAATGGGTCACAATGTTGAATAAATATATCTAGGCTTGGGAGAGAGAAGAAAAAGAATATAAACAGTTATAAAAGGAAGTAAATGGTTAAAAAAATAAAACAAAGTCTTTAAAGAGACAGAGTACAGACAGTCATAGATTAAAGTAAAGAAAAATAAGCCATGTAAAGGTGGAATATACACAAAGAGTCTGGATTGTGTATATTGTGTTTTCTTTGAAATTTTTGACTACTGAGAGATAGATACTTGATTCTGGGGGCTGCTAAGCTAAACCAAAGTATATACTTTAAATGTATCTTGACTTCAAAATTTGGGTCTAAGGATATGTTGCTTTGGAAAAGAGGTTCTACTTTTGTTTCCACAGAGGATGAGAACATGTAGATTCCTTCCAGACTAATGTGGTTTAATCAAACAAGGAGCGCTGAAGTGATGGCCCAGGTAGTCCAATATCCATGACACCTTCAGGACTGCTGGCTTAGATGGAACAGCCACACAGGATACCCCAAGAAAGACCTGATTAACAGTGCTCCAAATCAGCAGGAAATAGTCTAGAGAACAATGCCAAATTCCCTAAATTGTTTATAAATGTTTATTTTCATTTAAAGTGGGATATGCTATAGAGATGGATACTTTGCATTGGCATGGATATTGGTTTATTGATACAAATTTAAGAACAATTTTGTTATATGTATATTTCTGCTCTTGATTAAGGTATTGTGTTTTTGCAGCTTATTTAAAAATGTAATGTATAATTAAGAAAGACAGTCATCTATAATAGTCAAGCTTGTAGTCATGTTAGTTAGGTTTTCTAGATGTACTGAAATATATTTCAGATGCATAATTATTTTTCAAACCTTTCAAAGACTAACAGAATATGGCATTTAATATATTTTAAAAACTTAGGGCTTTCCATGACAATGAGACACATTTGCTTTGGCAGCACCAATCTACTTCAAGAGAATGATGGGCATTGAAGAGGCTCCTCATGGAGCTTGTTAGCCTTTTAAGCAAGAAACTGCTCTTGCTGAACTGTTTGATTGGACTTGCAGGACCCACAGAAAAATGACTGCTGAAGCTGCCTAAATAAGGTAAGACCGTCCTTTGGGGTTCCTGCTTCATGAAAGAGTCAGCCAGACATTCTACAGGACACAGAAGGAAGTAACTGACAAACTGCCAATATAGGCAAAACTGTCTTTGAAATTTCCTGCTTCATGGAAAAGTCTGCTGGATACTATGAGCCTGTAGGCTGAAGATGGATGCCCCAACATTACAGAAGAACTTTGAGTAACTGTCCAAGCAGCGAGATGTCTCTGTCAATTCTAGAGTTTTGAAAGTTTATTACAATGCACTTCCTGTTAACTTAGGTAATATTATATCCTTCTGGGGTCTTTAATGGAGTTGAAGAATAGATAGTTATAGTTATAGTTTTCCTTAGTTATGATAAAAGATAAAGTATATATAAATATTGTAAATGTAATTCTTGCTTGATACCTGTTTTATTGTATGTAATTTTATTATATTAAAGTTAAAACATTCTTTTTTATTTAAGCAGAGAAGGGAAAATGGTGTGGGAAGTCCTTCTGTGTATGTGTTGCTTTTATTGGTTGATTAATAAAGCTGTTTTCAGCCAATGGCTTAACAGAATAGAGCCAGACTGGAAAAGATATAGAGAGTAGGTGGAGTCAGTGAGGTGCCAGGTAGCTGCCAGAGGAGAAAGATGTGAACCGCCAGGTGGAACCTTGCTGGTAGGCCATGACCCCCATCATAAAATATAAAATAATAGAAATGGGTTAATCTAAGATATAAAAGCTAGCCAATAAGAAGTGTGAGCTAATAGGCCAAGCAGTGTTGTAATTAATATAGTTTCTGAGTGATTATTTTAGGTCTGGACTGCCAGGAAACGAACAAGTGGTCTCTGCCAACATATGCCTGTGGAGGCAAGAGGAGAACTTTGAATATTGTTCCTCGAACACTGTCTACTTTGATTTTTGAAGCAGAGACTCTCATTCACTTGGAACTCTCTCAGTAAATGAGGCTGGCTGACCAGTGAGCCCTAGAGATCTGGCTGTCCCAGATCCCCACGCCCTGTGAAACAGAAACAAATACATGCATCTAGGCATCATTCCCAAGTCTTGAATTTTGGAAGGAAGTTGCTTGCATGGAAGTTTGGGCCAGCCTGCTTCCCAGCAACTGTGAGTCCACTCAGCACTGCCTGGTGAGCTGACTCTTAGAGGACCCTAGTACTGGGCTTACAAAATTATCAAGCATGTGCAGCATACATTGTTTTATGTGGGACTGGGAATCAAATTCATTTCTTCATGCTTTCAAGGTAAACAATTCAGCCCCTGAGTTATCTCAATAACCCAGAGATTTCTATAGGCAGTCTGCCCCCCACTTTTTCCTTCCAGACTGGGGTGTTGGGGGGTGCAGGCTGTAAAAATGGCTCCGAGGTTAAGAGTGTGACTGCTCTTGTAGAGAGGCTGAGTTCAGTGCCCAAGTGTCTGTCCATCTGCAGGGGATCCCATGCTCTAGCCTCCTCAAGCACTGTTCTCACGAACACACACACACACACACACACACACACACACATGCACACACACACACACACACACATGAAGTAAGTCTTAATAAAAATTAAATTTTAACTGGTCACTGGAATGAGGGTTCTATAAATACTATGTATCAATGAGCATCATCTCAACTTAGTCTCTTCCTTACAAGGACACCTGTGATGGAATTTAGGACTCACTAGAAAAAAAATCAAAAATGATCTTATCATCTCAAGGTAGTTAACCCCATTTTGGCTACAAAAAGCCCTTCTCAGAAAGAAAACATTGATAGGTTCTGGAAATAAGGACTTGATACTTACAAGAATCAAGATTTAGCTTACGATGAATTTATGGGCTATTTCTGCACATGCATGTGCTAATGATTGTATCAGGGACATTCGTTCTTCTGGCATGTATCACATTCGCATATATGTGCAGAATTTGAAGCTGTCTTCTTGAGTACTTGAACTATACTTATAATAATATTTTTCGGGACTCCTTAAGCTCAGGGTCCTTGACATTTGCGGCTGGGAAATTCTTGTTCCAGCAAGAAATGGCTGGTCTGAGCGCTGTCATACATTTGGCAAAATATAAGAACACTAGTTAGAGCAGATTTTCAGATACATTATGAGTAGCTTTGTAGAATAAAAATAATCTAGGCAATACTTTGAACCTTCTAATACCACCAAAATTTGATCTTTGAATATGTGAAGTTTGAACCAAGTTGGAGTACTACATTCCATGTGTCACCCCGATACCAGATGCCAACAGCGTGCAGGTGAGTAAACTGCCTGTACAATCTCACCAGACACCCCAGGAGATGAAGTCACCCACCATAGAGCATCAACTCACTAACTAAATCAAACCTCACGCAGCACTGGAAGGACTCAGAAAACCACGTGAAACTGTTTGGGAAAATCTGCATTGGTGGCTGTGGCAACGACCTGCAAAGATTCCAGGTCTGAGGGCTCAGGCTAGGGGACAACAGTGGGGCCTAGGGGCGGGGGAGGGGGCTGTGTGCATCACACGGGTAGGTTTGACAGAAAAAAACTGCCTCCTTGGAATAGTCCTGCCCAGCCCTGTCCTTTCAAGCCATGGAGCCTCGGGCAAAGCAACAGGACCAGGCATGAACTCCCATCCCCCACTCACCCTCTAATTTATTTTAATTATCCTCTCCCCCCACCCACTTGGTCTTTAGGCTTTGCTTGGGAGCAAGTGACTCTCTCAGACAGCCAGGAGACAATTTTCTGGCAAAGGGAGGCTGTGAGGTCCCTCTGCAGAGTTATTTTCACTTGGAGCATGTTCCTACTGGTAGCAAAAGTCAAACAAACGAGGCTGTGCCTTTCTCTCTTTCCATCTCTTCTCTACATTCTCAGCCTTCCCACCTCCAGGATCCCTTAACACAAGTGGTGGTCATGCCTCAATTAGTCCTTCTCTAGTGATTACCAGGGACGCCTCCTCCCAAGGCCAGCTGCCTCGACACAAGATCAAATTTGACTTTCTAGAGTTTTCTCTAAATATAAACCTGGTGTACACACAGCAGAGATAGCAACTAGGTGCATATATTGTACGTCTACATAAACAAAGCCCTGGAGTTTCCATAGACCTGCATCAATGACAGATTTAATGGGGATTTTACAGATGGTGGTAGGAGAGGAGGCTTTGAAGTCTCTGACCTCAAATAAAATACCAAATGCCCAACAACAAATCCCTTAACCAGGGAGGGTTTCCCTCTCCTCTAGGGCTGGTGCTGTGTCAAGAGGAGATTGGCCCAGAACAATGAGATGAGACCTTACTGAAAAGGACCAGAGTTTGGTCCTATTCCAGACTCATCCAGAAAAGGAAGGGGATTTGACCATTTGCTGCTGGATTCTCTCAGTTGCTGGTCATTAACACTGCCTTTAGTGGACACAGATGATGGAGCTCAACACTGCATCCTGTAACTGTCCAGAAACATAACTGACTCTGAAGAAGTTGTAAGAATAAAGAATGAATAAGTAAGTGCACCTAAACATAACTTGTTGTCCCTAAAAGACAAAAACTAAGATTAAAAAATGTGGTGAAGACACAGAGAACAGAAAACAGTGCAGAGGCAGTCAAACCAGAAAGGAAAAATGTCCCAGGACACCGGCTTACTCATGGGAGAGGAGACCTGCCCTCCTGCACCTCTCTGGCATAAAGATGGGGCAAGCTTAATTTTTAAGGTGTGTTTTTCAGGTTTCCAGTGAAATAGTGGGGTTATAATCAGGAAACAGAAGGCACCTGCAGAGACACCGCCAATCCACTGCAGCCTCGGCCACTTCTCCCATGCATGCCATCTTGCAGAGAAAGACATTCATAAGTCTAAGTGTGTTTCAGTATTTTAAATGCCTTATATCCTTATGTTACCCTTTGAATGCTTTCCTTTTTCATTTAACTGGGCCAAATATATAGACAGTGACGCATATAGGTCTTAATTACCAGGGCAGGGTTTTAGCAGATGTCTATATCAGCATAGCCATGCCAGTGAAGCTGCAGAACACGTTCCTCTTCCCCAGAATGGTCCTTCAATCCAGTCACGTGTTGCATCTGTTCCTGCCCAGACTGTTGCACATCTATCGTGGAGTCTTTTCTCAGTGATGCCATGTTGGTGGCTTCATCAAAAACCATCAGCATGACCACAGAACAGGCACCCTCCCCTACACTCCCACAGGACAGCCAAGTGTAATAACCCTGTCCCAGCTTCGTTCTGGCAATACTTGAGCTGCACAGAGGCAAAACATTAGAGATTTATGTTTGCCTCTGAATGAATGACTATCTCTTTTCCACTTTGATTCCTCTTCCTTCCCTCCCTATCTCCCTTTCTGCTATGATTCTTCCTCCCTCCTCCCTCCCTCAGCTTCCCTCCTTCTTAGCCTCTCTTTTCCTCTCCCCTCCCTGTTTCTCTTCCTTCCTTCTTTCCTTGCTTTCTGTTCCTTTCTCTCTTTCTCATTTCTCATTCTGTGTGTGTATTTTATTTTATCTTGTTTTGTGCTAAGAATCACTCAAGACTTTATTTTTACCAACTTGGAGAAAGAGATCCAAAAAAATGTAATACTTTGCTCACAACTAAGCATGATCATGTTAGTCAACAGCACAGCTTTGGAGTTAGGATAGTTTTCATCTCAATGCTGATATTTATTGGCTGAGTGATCAGATGTAAGACCCCATTCTGAGTCTTTAGTCTCTTGAGAAGGGACTTAAAGCATAGGGACACGGACATGAAGAAGATCTGGAAGGACTTGGGAGAGGAGAAGAATATGATCAAAATATATTTGAATTGAAAATTTGTTTTAAAAATAAAAATATAATGAAAAAACTCACACTAAAAATGTATAAACTATGCCACAATACACAAATGTGTATTCTCTTTTGACACAAATCATCATATTACTATTACACTAGTAAAGAAATATATTGTAGCCATGAGAAATGCATGGGGTAATGTTATCAAACACTTAGCACACATGACACACACCAAGAAATAGTCACCCTCTGCACGGTCCTCATCCAACTCATGGATCCAAGACCTGGACTTGTGCTTGAGTTTACTTATTTATTTATTTATATTTATAAAACAATCTTTTTTCATTTTACATACCAATCCCAGTTCCCCCTCCTTCCTCTCCTCCTACTCCTCCCACCCCAACCCCCATCCACTCTTCAGAGAGGGTAAGGTTTCCCATGGGGAGTCAACAAAGTCTGACACATTATTCTGAGGCAGGACCAAGACCCTCCCTCTTATATCTAGGCTGAGCAAAGTATCCCTCCATAGGGAATGGGCTCCAAAAAGCCAGTTCAAGCACTAGGAATAAATCCAATTTTTCTCTTTTTCCAATATGAGCATGTAAGCCTTAAAACAATCCTGCAAAGAAGTAAGTTAATTATATCTTGTACATATTTAGTTATTATACTTTGTGCATGTATATTCATGCACATGTGTACCATGGTGGTACACGTACATATGTGCACTGTGGCAGTGCCTTACACATGTCCACTATGGCCATGCATGCACACATGTTCACCATGGCAGTACATGCACACATGTGCACCATGGCAGTGTGAGTACACATTTTCACTATGGTTGTGCATTACACATGTGCACTATGGTTGTGCATTGCATGTGTGCTCTGTGGTTGTGCATGTATACATGTTCACCATGGCAGTGCATGTACACATGTGCACTATAGTTGTGCATTACACATGTGCACTATGGTTGTGCATTACATATGTGCACCATGGCAGTGCATTGCACATGTTTACCATGGCAGTGCATGTATACATGTGCACATCACTTCAGCTGATCTTTTGAGAGAGGACGTCTCATTGAACTGGAGCACACTATTTCAGCAAGACTAGCTGGCCAGCATGTCCCAGGGATTCTCCTGCGGCCCCTGCTCCAGGCTCCACCCCAGTGCTGGGATTTCAGGCATCTGCCTAGGTACTTTAAAAAAAAAGCTTTTTATTGATTCTTCGTGGATCTCACATCATGCATTTCAGTCTCACTCATCTCCCCACCTCCTCACTTCTGCTCTCTGCCTTGAAACCTTCCCCAAACAAAAGTTAAAAGTAAAACAAAAAAAAAAGCAGAATATAAAAGAAATAAGTGAAAACCAAACGGAAATTCTCAGCGTGGAAGTTGTAACATGACCGGTGACCCAGTGAGTCACACACTTTATCCTTTACTCCGTATGTCTTTACTTGTTCGTTGTAATGCGTCATTGACCTGCTTCAAGGTCTCTGCCTTCTGCTGTACCATCGATACTGAATCCTCTTGTGCTTCGTGTCATGGAGATCCTGTAGCTTGAATTTGCAGTTCCAGCCCCTTCACATGCTCCAGGAGTTCATAGATGAAGCAGGTGTTGCATGTGTGTGGGGGGGTACCTCATAGCCCTGGTTCTGGACCTGGGTGGTAGTAGGTTTGGTCAGCCTGACAACTTTCCCTCATCGGCAGCACCCAGGCAAGGTTTCCAGCCCTGCGTTAGCTAGCTCACCCAACATAGCAGACAGCAAGGAATGGGGCCAGTTCCACTTTCACACCCTAGGGTCCAGCTCACCAGCGCTCAAAGGACCTGGGCCAGCTTTACTGTTTTGCCCAGTCGAGAGGCAGGACCAGCTTTTCTGAGTGCTACCCTTGGTGAGGGGCAGGGCCAGTTCTACCATTCTCACACTCCCAAGGTTGGAGCTCCTGCCTGTTGCAAGTGTCAAGGACATATTATCCTTAGCATTGCCATCCTGTGGCATACCAGGGAGAGGGCCGGGGCGACTGTGCTGCTCCTCACACCCACAGGCCATGCCTGCCCTTGTTGGGGGACACTTGAGGCCCTAGGGCCATCTCTTACCTGCTGCGGGTGGCAAGGAGTGAGGGGAATGAGGGCAATTTTTTCCCACCCATGCCATGACATGGCAGATAGGGGAGCAAGGTGAGTCCCCCTGCTGTCACCCCCAAAGGCCTATTCATCTGTGCCCCCGGGGGGGGTCATCTCTACTGTGCCACCCAGGTGAGGTTCAGGGCCTGCTCTCTTAATGCAGCTGCCCATGAGGGGCAGTGCCAATTCTCCCACTCTCATGACGTCAGGGCAAGCCTCTCACCTGCCACAGGTGAGGAGGGGTGGGGGAGGGTGGAGGTCTGCTCTGCTGCCCCAGCTAGGTGAAGAGCCTACTCTTCCGAGGGCTGCAGCCAATGAAGGGGAGAGAAACAAGGGGTTTTCTTTCCCTCACCCACACTTCCTTGTGACAGACTGTGGGGCTGACTCTCCCACTCTGGCCTATGCAGAGCCGGTTCGCTTACATCCACAACAACAGGAAGAGTTGTGCTTTGCTGCCCTGGAGAGGTGCAGGACCCACTCTATGGAGTGGTGAGGGGTGGCAAGGCCAGTTCTCCATAGTGTTGCAGCCAGTGAGGGGCAGGACCAACCTTATCCTGTGCAGCCTTATCCCCACCACTCTCAGTGGTGACAGGAGCCATGGACATCAACACGGACTGTGACGGTGGGAGGGTCACAGACCCAGACATGGCCCCTGGCAGCAGCTCAGGCCTAGACACATGGCCCCTGGGGGCAGCAGAGGCTACTCAGTTCTGCATGGCTCCGACAGAGGCTCAACCCGCGGACACTAACATGGCCGTAGGTGACAGCCCAGGCTCCTGACAGCCATGTGGCCCTTAGCGGTGCTATGGCCATGGACATCAATTACAGACCCCAGCTTTGATTGGACCCAGACATGGTCTTTGGGAGCAGTCTGGGATTGGATATCACCATGGTCCCAGTTGGCAGTGAAAGTCACTTTGATCAACAATGACCCAATGGAAGTGTGGCCTTCAAACTCACTTGACCCCACATGGCCCCATCTGTGGGCCCAGATTCCAGGCATCCACACTGCCACTGATGGCAACAGGAGCCTCAGACATCAGAATAGGTCCTGTCTGCGGCAGGGCCATGGACCCAGACATCCCCAGCCCAGCTCGGGCCCATATGACACCCTGACCTCGGGTGGCAGTGTGTGTTACTTGGGTCTGCGTCAGCCCAGCAGCAGCCTGGCCCTCGGGCACCAAGAAAGACTCAGACAGAGGCTCAGAACCTGGGCATCAGTGTGACCTTTTGTGGCAACACAGGCCACAGACTCAGTAAGGCTGTGGTAGGACCATAGACCCAGACATGGCCCTTGGCAATATAGCCTGGGCCCAGATGTCATCATAGCTCTAGTCATCTGCCTAGCTTTTTACATAGGACCCAAACTCAGGGCTGCATGCTTGAGAGACAAACACTTTACCAGTAGAACCATCTTGCTAGCTCTCTTCATTGTATTTTAATGCCAGTTTGCCATATTTTAGTCACCAATTCCATTCATGGATTGCATGGACAAAAATATGTTGTTTAATCACTACAATAATTTTTTTTAATATCTTGCCCCAGAACTACTTCTGTAAAATTCAAATCTTTTGGACATTATGGAGACTTATGACTAGTGTTTGGTCCACCTTGGCTCTGCATTCACTTAAATGTAATCCTTTCTGCTGCTGGCGAAATAGTCTACAGGCTTAGTGAAAGCTGATGGGTTGACAGTGAGGTTCAAAAATTCAGGTTGCCTGATAACTTCATGTCAGTTAATGAAAAGGAGGTGTTAGACATTTCACTCTGTAATAAGGGACTCATCTGTTTCTACCCCTGGTTCTGTATCATTTGTCTCTCTCATTTTGAAAGACATATTTAGGAGCATGCACATGACTCACCACACTGAAATTGAAAGTGATGAATTAGCTTTCGTCTTTGACAGCTCTCTTGTGCCAAAGAGACCCCTCTCTAGCCTAAATATACACATAACACACCCCACATCCCCACACCCCACATCCCCACACCCCATACCCTCACAC